>JAVTVY010009111.1:0-43755 GCA_036873755.1 Hanleya hanleyi
TTGAACATGGTGAAGGAATTTCTCTACCCCTACTTGGCCCAGGCGAATAGTCCGTCATCAAGAAGATCAATAATCATATGGCCCTCACTACCACATCACTTCATTTCCTGGATGTACGGAACTATTTAGCTCCTAATTATAGCTATGATCAGTGGGTCAAGGCGTATGACTGTGCACAAACCAAAGGGAGGTTCCCTTACACGTATATATCGACGCTCGACCGTTTGGAGGAAACACAGTTGCCACCCCGGGACGCCTTCTTTGACGATTTGAAGCAAGTGGAATGTCCGGAAGACACGTACCGGGAACTACAGCAGGTATGGAACGATCAGCATATGCAGACCTTGCGAGATTTCCTGATATGGTATAATTACAAGCGTCTAGTCCGTCATTCATAATCCAGCCGTCGTCCATTAGAGAATATCCGCGAATAACTTAGATGTGGTTCCTTTCCTGGAAGCGACCGAGAAAATGGTTCAACTCTTTCGTCGTGAGATGCACGTCGACATCTTCAAGGAGTGCTTGAGTTTACCGGGTCTGGCGCTTCGCCACCTTTTTCAAGAGTGTCCTACGTACTTCTCGCTGATACAGCAAAAAGATGCATGATTGTCTAAAGCAGAACATTGTCGGCGGATCTAGTCTTATTTTTCACCGTTATCACGAGAAGGACGTCACTACTCTCCCCAGTGGAAAACCCTGTGCTAAGATCATCGGTTTCGATGCAAATGCCTTGTACCTGTGGTCTCTGGCCCAACCTATGCCCAGTGGACATTATACACGTTGGTTGGCGGAAGGCCGGCATTTCACACCGCAACGCACTCCCTACAAGCATCTGGCTGACCAGTGGTTGGATTGGGAAGCCTATCGACGGGGAATTTATATACGCCATCAGACCAACGCCACAGAGAAGCGCATAGGAGATCGTCGACTCGTCGTCGATGGGTTTGCCCTGGTGGGTAGAACACCGACCGTATTCCAATTTTACGGCTGCTATTGGCACGGCCACGGATGTCATTTCAGCGCTGGACGCTTCAACGAACGACGTGGAAAAACACCGGAAGAATTACGGGAAGAAGTGCAGGAGAACGGCGATTACGTGAAAGAGAGAGGATACCATCTGATCGAAATGTGGGAGTGTGAATTTCACACCATGTGCCAGGCCCTGCCCCATTTACGGCGTTTCCTAAAAGAGCGCGAGTACCCGCTGAGTCGTCGGCCACTCCTGAGTCTGCCACAGATGTTCGACGCCATTCGTTCTGGGCACCTCTACGGCTTTGTCGAATGTGATCTGCATGTTCCCGACACTCTCAAGCCCCTCTTCGCCCAAGTGCCCTCCCATCTTTAAGAACACGCTGGTGGGTCGGGATGATATTGGAGACACCATGGTGGCCTATGCGGAGCAACACGAGTGTTTGCCTCGACCTCGACGGATGTTGATTGGCAGTATGTGGGCAGAGAAAATCTTGCTGGGCACTCCGCTGCTGCAGTGGTACATGAGCCACGGTCTGGAAATTACGAAAATATACCAAGTGATACAGTATGTACCCAATGCCTGTTTTGCGGAGAATGCTGACATCGTGACGTTTGCCCGTCGTCAAGGTGATCAAGACCCGAGTGAGGCCATCATCGGTGAATCGTGGAAATTGACGGGCAATGGCTATTATGGGAAAACGGTCACGAACCAGGATAAGCACGTGAACGTGAACATCTGTACTACTTCCCAAGCCCGCAAAAAAGTGAATTCTCCTCTGTTTCGATCCGTGGAGGTCATCGATGACGACACGTATCACTTTAGCCAAGAAGACTATCCGTTACAACCTGCCCCTGCAGATTGGATGTATGGTATACCAGGTGGCCAAGCTGAGGATGCTCCAGTTTCTGTATGATTTCATGGGTGTGTATTTTAATCCATCAGACTGGCAACTCATGGAGATGGATACGGACTCGGCCTACATGGCCGTCTCTAATGCGGATTGGGAATCCCTGGTGAAATCTGCGTTACGTGCACAGTATGAGGTGGAACGGGACCAGTGGCTACCTCGACGTGGCCATTACCAGTACGATAAGCGTACGCCGGGCCTCTTCAAGCTGGAGTGGAATGGGGATGCTATGATTGCTCTCTCCTCAAGACGTATTACTGTTACGGGGGAGACGAAAATAAGTTTAGCTGCAAATGGGTGAACTGGCGCGATCCCAACATCGACAAAGCCTTGTGCCTGAACGTGCTGCAAAGCCAGGCCAGTGCGAGTGGGACTAACCGAGGATTTCGGGTGGTGGACCACCAGATGCGGACGTACATTCAGCAACGAGACGCCTATACTTTCTTTTACCCGAAACGGAAAGTTCTTCCCGATGGCATCAGCACCACTTACCTGGACTTGTGAACATATATTATCTTATACCCGGACTTGTGAATTCTAATGGACATACATATTTGGATTCTAAATTACTCTCTATATACATTACACCATGAACTTGTTTGTCATTCTTTTGAATAAGTACTCGATATACGTCAGTTCGATGACTCGGTCTAACTGTTATATACTCCACTGTGATTTCTCTCTCTATACATACGTTCACCTCAATTCTTGTTTGCAACGTTCTTATATACTTGTACATACATTCTTGTTCACTTGTTCACATTAATAAATATTCGAACTTCACTTGGGTTTTCATGAAGTTTTTTATTGAACAACACCACCGAAACATTCGTACTAACCATGCTCCGAGCAGGTTATATCATGGTCTTAACATCTATGTTGGGTTTCTGAGTATTGATGGGTAACATCCCGAGCACTGAAGAGTTTCTAATGTTTCCTTAGACGTCCGGATGTTCAACCTCCATAATTCATAATTCAGCCGTCGTCCATTAGAGAATATCCGCGTCCATAATCCAAAGACCTATTCCATTTTCCACATAACAGTATTAGCACCAAATTCAGAAAGACAATCATAGTATACATAAACATAGGCTTGTTTCCTGCAAGAGAGAAGCGGTCAACAGTTTTCAATGATGCCGGCAAGACATCATGATGTTCCAAAAATATCAAATCCGTATCGCTGATCAGTATTCTTAATCCATAATATTCGTTATAGAGTCGTCATCTAAAAAAAAAGATGTATCTCAGTCACGCTTTGACTGTGACTGTTCATATGAGTACCATGAGGATCTTGAAGTACGTGGGTTCATACGGCCCCTAGTCCCGGGTTAAGCGGAATTAGACACAAGTTACGAAACGTAGCGCCATAGATCTTGCACGCTACGTTCGTATTTTGCTATCAGCCTGCGATATGTATCGCCAAATTTGAGAAACTTTGAGTGGAGGCGATTGGTGGAATAGCCCTGTTTTATAAGTTTCTGCAACAATGTTTTGTGACGTTGATTAAAATCATCACATTTAACACAGGATCTAGCAAATGCTACTAAGCGAGATATGTATACGCCATATGCAGGTCCCACTGGAATATTACTATCCAGAAAGGGATAGTTTACGATGTCGAAATTGTAATCATCTCTTTTGTCATAAAGTCGACGAGAGAGAATGCCCGTTTCATTTTTATAGAGATAGAGATCTAAATAAGATGTGCCTGTAGGGCTATCTGTAGTTTCCTTCAAATCCAGTGAAGGTGGATATATATCCTTCACTGCGTCATTTATATAGCGATTATCCACAGCGAGAAGATCGTCATCAACGCCATGACCGTCATGTACCGTTGAAGCGTCTCATTGTACCGTTATACTTTCTCACTGTCGCTTAACCCCGGTCTCTGTAAGATCTGTTGCATCTCTCCATCGAGGGTGTTTATGGTCTTCACCGTAGGTAGGACAGGGTAGGGTGATTGGAGGTTTTGAAGCAACCGAGGTTCGACGAGCACCATTTTTTTCGTGTGGTTCATTGTCGGCCGAAGAGTCCACCCAATACTGGACTCAACACGGAAGCGGCCAACGGTGCTAAGATGGCCCCGAGAAAGCCGCCTTTCTGTAACACCTTTTTCTTTTGTGTTTGAGGGACCCGCTTCTGGACTAGGGTTCGGAGACCTGTCTTATGCTTGGCCAACTTGGTCTTCTGAGCCGGAGTCAGTGGTACGTTGCCTTTTAACAGGTTGTACCCGATCTCGCACAGACAGCGTACACGGTCAGGGTCCGCACCGCGTACAATGGTTCGGACCAACTCGGGTGGGGCCGTCTTCAATACACGGAGCGTCGGGGCGTGCTTCCGTACTCGCGCAGACATCATGTACAACTAATGCTAGAACCCACAACTCTGCTCTTTTTATCTACTTCAGAGAACAGAGACGAAGTCAGCCATGCTGTGGTATTCATTCTTTTCATTATCCCCATCATCAAACACACAGACCCCAGCTGGGGGAGCCACTGTGGGTGTGTTTACATTATTTTTGCGTGTACACGTGGTGGGCCTCTCCGGGAAAGATGCCGGTCCGTAGTCGAAGGTGTTCGGGGGTGGCTTGCTTGAGGTCGAAGAGCATATACCCGTGTTGAGGGGTTGTCGCATCTTTGAAGGCTTCCAACGCAAACGGTGTGCGGCCGGGATACATCTGTCTCGCCAGGTGCAGCAGTTGAGTGGTATCTCTCGGGTTTTTGAAGACCACCAGGTAGTGGGCATTTAAGCTGATGTTCCGATGTTCTTTGTTTTTACTGAACAGATTCTGCACAATGTAGATGATGCTGAGCCGTCGATGATGGCTGCCTTTGGTAAAGAGTTGGGTGACCCGACTGTCCGTCTCCGCCATGAGATCATCCAGAACCACCAAGGTGTGGGGTTCCAAATCGGCCAGGTTGGGTAGGCCTTCCACGAACGTGATATGGGGCATTGCTGCATACGCTGCCTGCCATTCTCCGTAACACCACACGAATCGGGTAATGGGTGGGGTGATCATGCTGTCGGCGTGTTGAAGGAGCTTCCCGACGAAGTGCGTTTTGGCGGAACCCGTCGGTCCTGCGATGACGCAAGTGAAGGGATGCTGCCAACGGGGGTCCATGGTTGGAGGTGTATCCGCTGTCTTGTAAATTTGGTAGGAGTGAACTGGAGTGGTGGGTTCAAAGTGGGTGGTCGTTGTCTGTTCACTGCGAGGGATGATGATGGGGGTGGGTACAACGTCGGTCGTCGCTGTCTGTTCACTGTGAGGGATGAAATCCGGTGGGTCTTCAGACGTAGTAGGTGTACTTGGTGTAGGTGTGGAGCTTGGTGTGGAGCTCGACGTGGCTTGTACACGGGGTGTGGTGGTGACTGGGCTCGATACGGGGTTGACTGGTGCTCTCTGTAGACCGGTTTCATTGGTGGCTGGTGTTCTCAGTTGGTTAAGTAACGTGCTGACATAGGCTACGTCGTAAAACACACCTCCGTACAACACACTCAGCAGGGTTAGCACTATCACCACAAAGCTCACTTGCGCTTTGCGCGTTTTGGGAGACGCTGTGTTCAGAGGCAGCTGCTGTTTGTCCATAGCACTGTGGTCGGACGTAGAATGAAGGATGACGGTAGTGGTGTCTGGCTTTATAGTCGTTTCACCTGGTTGGCAGCGACCCAGGAATTGAAGGAACTGGGCCAACCTTGCCATTTGACGAAATGAAACAGTTTGCCAAGCCGACGTTCCGTTTTTCAAAATCTTTTCCACCGTGTAGTAGTCTTGCTGTGTTTTCACTACCGGTTGTAATTCCGCCTCGTAAAACGTCCCTAGCAACGGTTCCCCTTGAAGATCTTCCAGTTCATAGACTCGCTGCTGTCGGGGTAGGCGCCGTTTAATCAGGAAGTGCTCATCGCTCCAGTTGGGCAAGTAACTTTTCTCAAATTGACCTTTGACTTTACTGATCTGTACAGGGTCCCCGACCTTGTACACCGCCTTCGGCGTTCGCTGCGATGGCCTGGGGTACAGGACACGCCGGACTTGGGCTCCATTGCGATGGGTCACGGTAATGGGGGCTCTCTCTATACTCCGGTGATAGGCTCGATTGTAACCACTCACAAGTTTCGGGAGAACATCGATGTACCGCCTTGTATTCTTATAGGTGAAATATTTATACATGCGGCCTTTGAATGTTCTGTTGAACCTTTCCACCACGGAAGCCTTGGTCTCGTTGTACGTATGGAAGAAAAACACCTTTTGGGCTTTCAGAAACTGTTGGAACGGTCTGTTGAGGAATTCCATGCCTTCGTCGGTTTGCAAATACAAAGGTTTGTGTCCGGTCTTGAAGATATCTTTGAACACCGCTATGAGATTCGCCCCCGTTTTCGTCCGGATGGGTACCACCCACGCATACTTGGATAGGATATCGATGCACGTCAAGATATACCGATTCCCATCGTTGTGTTTGGCAAAGGCGCTCATATCGACTAAATCCGCTTGCCACTGGGCATCTATTCCTCCCACGATGACCCGGTTCCGTAGAAAATGGCGACGGACAGATCGATGTAAGGTATAGGTGTCTTGTTTTCTTAACCAATCTCGGACTTGGGCACGTTGTATCCCCTGGGGTTTGGCCGTTCGATAGAGAGCCGACAATGCAATATAGGCCGCCGGACTGTCGGGACTGTAGTATAAGTTATCCAACACCTTCTCCCAGCGCTTCATGGTGACAAATGATGATGGACCCTGGCTTTATTTATAACGGGTATATCTTGGGCCGGAGTTTCTTTCTGATTTTCTTCGTGGGCTTCCACAGTGTCCATGGTAAATGACCTGTCCAACTCGTCTGATGACCGCTTGATAAGCACTTGATCCACATCTACCACGGCATCTTCCAATGCAGACCATAGATCAGGGTGAAGGGTAAAATGCACTGTACCTCCATCTAGCCGAGCCAATTGAGCAAAGAAATGGCCGCGTCGGATGTACACATCGTGACACAGGTGGATGAGGTCGCGGTCCAGTTCACCAGACAACACGCGTTTGAATTTGGTCCAGACCTCCCGGGACAGACGAATGTGAGCCGGGCACGGTTGTGTAGGGTCCGCATCGCAGATGTCTCCCACCTCCTCCATGATATCGACCTTATCCGCATACACGTGCAGAAAAACCTCGGGGGTCAAGCTGAGATACGCCAGTATTATATGCTCCGTCGTGGTCAGCACGTGAATGGTACCAGATTTGACTGTCTCTCGTATTTATAGGGAGAACCCCGTGAGATCAAAGGATCGGGTGGTCATGTCACTGGGCTGACTCAGTGTAGCCGGGTAATCAATGGCATCGTCGTCTGGTTCATGGCTAGACATTTGTTCATTGGGTTCTGCCGCCGCTTCTCTCAGGGCACGAGCCCACTCCAACTCGTCTGATGACCGCTCGTCCGGTGTAAACAGCTGGTCCACGATAGGCACCACTTTCTCGAAGGCTATCCACAGATCGGGGTCTAGGGTGAAGCTTCGCGTAGGGTCTTGGTAGCGGCCCAGGCGTGGGAAGAAGGGTCCACGGTATACGTAGATGGCATTGTCTATGTGGATGAGGTGTCCATCGAGCTCGCCGCTCAACACCCGTTTAAATTTGGTCCAGCCGTCACGGTGTAGCGTAACCGTATTCGATACGGTCTCAGCGGGCGACCAGCAAACATCTCCACGGTCTTCCACGGGTGACTTTATCTTCATAGACGTGTAACCCCACCTGGGGTGTAAGGGGAAGGATGGCTCGTAGGACGGGTGACATGCTTGCTCCAATGACGATCGTTGAATGACACACACCCTGTCTGACCCTCGTATTTATAGTCAGGTGCCACTGTCAATACCACAGCACCAGGGTCAATAGGGCACAGACTATTGTGAGGCCAACCAGCCGTCGCTGGTTCCGGCGTGAGCGCTCGTGGTCCATAGCCCGAGCATCAAGGATGGCTGTCATAGTCCAGTAGTGGTGAGTGATGGCACACCTCTCCATCGAGTGCACTCTGTCGAGAACCGCTTCTGTGAACTCGTTCAGGATCTGGCGTCGCCCCTCGTTGTCGTCGCCATCTGCAAACATAGACCGAATCACTGCTCGGTAACCCGTGAATGAATTAACCACTGTCGCATGCTGTAAAATGCGAGTGGCATAGGGCTCGGTCTCCGTCATGGCTCTGCGACCGTAGATAGGCCAACGAATGCACCAACTCCCTAAAAATCCACCCTTTTATACGTTTTTCCCAGCCGCCATGTTGTAGGCTCGAAGATGGTGTGTCCAAAATGGCGGCATGACGGCGGCAAGGTCAATAGGACTTGCGCTTTTTATGCTACTAAAATGTGAAGTAGATTACATCTTACATAGGCCTTAAGGCCGTGATATGCATATCACCTTGAAGTATTCTGGGGCATGGTCAGTACTTCCCAATTTTCCCTTTGTCTACTACTCGCCGATTTTTTATTTTTTTTTTTATTTTTTTTTTTTATTTTATTTTTTTTATTCATTTATTTTTTTTCCCCCGATAGCTACAACATGACACCTACCACGACCCATTCGGGCCCATAACGGTCCCTCTCCACCCAAGCACACCTCCACACATACACCCCCAAAATGACCACTTTATTTACTACAACCAACTGCGCATGCGCCGACCATTGAACACGGACGAACCATTAGTTCAGTGGGATGCTACTCCACGAGAGCTTCAAAATAAGACCTCAACCGACATCATTGGTTCACTAGGGGCTCACCTAGACCTGAAAATGTCCACTCAGTATGCACCTATGCACTGAACACTGGATGTATATACAGACCTACCCGGTACTTAAAAACAAATTTCATAGCTTTTCCCCAGCGTATTCTACAACCTCACAGCCCATAGTAAAACCCACAAAAAATGACCACCCCTACTTCAGGCAAAATATATGGAAATGTGCGAATAAGGGCCTACGAGAGGCTTGGCCTAGTCCGAGTTGTCTCCCTTGCGTCATAATGTGCAGATGGCGCTATGGTTTGAAAGGTGCGATTATCCGGGGGAATTGTGCCAATTGTCACCCTAGACGCCATTTTGTTACACAAAACTCTTAAATTCGTGCATCATATTATTCTAGAATGTATTGTGAACAGTTTGAGATAAATTGAGACGTACGGGTAAGAGAGATCTTGTCGGTTTAGTCAATTGTTGGATCATGTCGTCTGCCAGTTGTGTTCGTATGACGTGAGCCATGCGCGAGGCATGGTGTAATTCTTGTTGATAAAGTCAATGAGTGATTTTGAGCGACAAACTCTAGCGACAAACTCTATGAATAGTAAGATCGTAGGCATATATAGAGATGGTGTACGGATATTTCATGATGTAGTGGGAATGTGTAACGTAGAACAAATGTACGGTGTCCCATTCCGTGTTCTTTGTCAAGTTGCTGGGAAAATATCCCGGACTGACTGCATATGTGGAGAATTACTCGAGCTTTATATTTCATGAGCTGCTTGAGAAAATACGTGAAATTTGCATTTATAAATGGTCCAAAACCGGCAGTGGACGTCCATGCAATCGCGCGAATGAAACTAAAAATAGAGGTGTTTGTTGACATAAAAATAGCTGATCCATGTGGAGGATGTTTGAGTTACACGAGAAAATTCTGCCAATATATAAATGCCTACCTATAGATACTAAAATTGGCCGCTAAAACTTTCCATAATATAGGGAAATAACTGTGATGTCTTTTTTCACTGTGACACGTTCTCCTAAAGACCAAAGCTGAAAGAAAAATTCCGCGAGGGGGGTATTTCCTAGCATAGATATTATTAAAAAATAATTTATATTACATACGTGTAAGGCGTTGATTGGTGTTACTCAATGATACTGGTCAATGATACTGGTCAGGCAGATTACTACACACAGGCAGTGATCGGGTAGGCAGGGATGTCCGTTAGGCAGGCAGGCTGGTCAGGCAGGCAGGCAGGCAGGTAAGTCAGAGTGCTCCGGAGGGTAGTGCAATGAATAAACCAAATCACTAAAAATCACCCCCTTTTATACGTTTTTCTACAACAATGGCGGTCTATCCGCCATTTTCGCCGCCATTAGCCGCCATTATCCACCATTATCCACCATTTTCCCCTACCATTAGCCGCCATTAGCCGCCATCTTGCCCCATTTTCCCATAGGCAGTGACGTCTTTCCGCCACTAGCCGCCATTTTCCCACTAGCACCGGCAGCCATTAGCCACCATTGGCCGCCATTTTCCAACATGGCGGACTAGCCGCCATTAGCCGCCATTAGCCGCCATTTTCCAACATGGCGGACTAGCCGCCATTAGCCGCCATGTTCCAACATGGCGGACTAGCCGCCATTAGCCGCCATTGTGGGGAAAACTCCCCGTACATCAACACACACAAACAATTCTAGACATGTACAAAGGTCACGCCTCATTCAACCCAACCGGAAGTGACGTCATAGTTACATCCGGGTGAAATGAAACTCAATTCCCGTTAACGCTACTACTCCTGTCTGCAAGAGATAAAGGTTCTTATTATTTCTAACCCAGCCATTAACGATTTAACGTCATTTGAAGAGACATCCTTCATCTCGTTATCATGGAATTATTAGACTTTCTGCAATCTCATCCAAGGTAATTGACTCTATTTTCCCTCCCCCACCGAGAAAAGCTGCGATGAAGCGAATGCATTACGTAGAGGTTAAGCCATCCTCACAAACGACAGATGATGCGCCAGTAGAGTTTCCATTTCCTGCAAAAGTTGACGATTATAACCCCTTAGAGGCAGTAGGCTATAAGCCAAATTAATGCGGAAGGATGGAATCCTCCTCACACAATAAAAAATGGGGTCTGTTAAACATATTATTATAGTAATATCCAAGGCTGAAGCTGAGTGCAAGATCTCTGGTTTGTTCATGGATCATTTGTCGTACGCGGATGACATGTGTCTCATATGTCCATCTGCCAAATTCCTACAAGGTGTATATGTATATGCCGAGTTCCATGATATAGTATATAATACTAAGAAGACTGCTTGCATGGTCTTAGTTCGTAGACGCTGTGGAGACTTTCGGCTTACACATTTAAGTTATGTGGGTTGTTTGGTTATAAACAATTGCAATAACATGTTTCAACCCATAAAACCTTCCAGATTGGATGCGTCACATCAAATCGGGGAACGGAGACTATAAAGCCAACCCATTAAATTTCCGTCATTTCAATCTCACCAGTACCTCGATGCATGGTCTTAGCACGTAGACGCTGTGGTATGGTGTTCTATTTGTGCCAATTTGATCTCGCGCGTCGACTTGCAAAAGTCGACGCACGACGCACGGCGCGAAAAGTCGACGTCGCGTTTTGAAACGCGTCGTCGCCCTTTCCGTCGCGCGTCGCGCGTCGACTTTTACAATGTTAGAGAGAAAGGCCAAAACTCGACCTATATGCCCACCGTGAAGAAAACTCTTTCAAAGCTGTCCACAGTGGCCAAGTGGTCTAAGGTGTTTCGCTGGTGATCGCTAGCCTCACACCACTGAATTGGCACAGCTTCGAGCCTAGATGGTCCATCTGTGAACGTTTGTCAGTTCTTGCCGACGGGCCGTGGTTCTCTCCGGGTACTCCGCCTTCCTCCACTTTCCAAACTGACTGTCACCATATGAGTGAAACAAACTTGAGTGTGACATCAAAAACCAAATCCCCTCCCCCTTTTAAGGCATACTATTGCAATATTTATTGCTGTCAACTTTGGAACACATATACCAGTATCTGCAAGGTAATGCATAACAATACATTTAGATAACTGTTGTTTAGCTATAGTTTCCGTGCAAGTGTAATGTTTGCTATCAATGTTATTCCGTCATTACGTGATTTGAAGAGGATGGTTGTGTATCCATTCAAAATGAGAAGAAAATCGAGTTTCAATCTGTTACTATGTACCATACGTAACTCTGATCTTCAGGCTAAATCTGTGTTGCTTTCTAAATGACTAGAACAATTGTACTCTTGTAGATAGTGCCCATTTGCTCTAAACATTTACTACGGCTATTTCTTTGCACATATGGACTCCTGTTTGAAAGAAAAAAGTTCTTATTACTCCTCATCCAGCCTTTATCTATTAAAGGTCATTTGAAGAGACATTTCTTCGTCTCATAATCAGTGAATTAGTAGACAATGCAATCTCAACCGATGGAATTGACTCTCCCCTGCCGAGAAAAGCTGTGGTGGAACGAATGCATTACGTAGAAGTTAAACCATCTTCATAAACCAAAGATGATGCTCAGGTAGAGTTTTCATTTCCTGGCCAAGTTAAGGATTATACAACCCTTAGAAGCAGTAGGCTATAAGCCAATGTAATGCGGAAGGATGAAACTCTCCTCACACAAAAAATGGGGTCCTTTATTTCAATCTTATCAGTATCTCGATGTATCTTGATGGAGAAAAGGCTTTCAAAGGAGAAAATAAATACAAGCTAGTCGATTTTATGGACGCGTGATAGAAGGAAGCTCTATCAGAACGAGCTGCAAAAAGTACAAAGGACGCACATTTCATCCGGATGTAGAGGTCATTTGTGGAGGTCACGTGGAGGTGGGGAGGTCACGGGGAGGTCACAGAGGTCAAGTGCAGTATAGTTCCGGCAGAATCACCAAAAAGCTACCTTCAACACAGGAGAGTTCCAATTGTTACAGGGAATGTATTCCTCCGCGGTGATGCGGTCCTGGCGGTGATGCGGTCTCGGGAAAAAGCTTCCGCCGAGAGAAAGTAGTCCCTAGATAAAATGGTCCGATGGGGTCGAGAGAGGTATCAAAGTGAAGCATTCGTGAAGCGGTATCAGATGGCCTGGATGTGGGGTTGAAATATCGGCATCCTGCGCATGCGCGGTGGCCCAAGGGTATGAAAATAGACGTTTTGGAGCTAGGAGAGCCCCTAATGGTCCAGTGGGGTCGAGTGAGGTATCAAGGTGAAGCCTAGGTGAGGGGGCATCTGGTGAACTGGGTATGGGGTTGAAATATCGGCATTCTGCGCATGCGCGGTGGCCGAAGGGTATGAAAATAGACGTTTTGGAGCTAGGGGAGTCCCTTGTGGGTCGATGGAGGCGTATGAGGTATCAAAGTGAAGCATTCGCCAAGGAGCATCTGACTGAACTAGCGGCTCGAGCGTTGTCACCATTCTGCGCATGCGCAGACAGGGAATTGTGGGAAAAGGGTATGGAAATAGACGTTTTGGGAGCTAGGGGAGCCCCTAATGGGCCGATGGAGTTGTATGAGGTATCAAAGTGAAGCCTATGTGAAGGGGCATCCAGTCATGGGTGGGTGCATGTAAAATTTTCCGGAAAAAAAAATGCGGCACCCGGACTTTTTCGAACAATCCGGGAAAATGACTATATGGGGTATGGGAGGTATATAGGTCGCCGGGCTTAACGGGGCTTGTCTATCAACAGAGTTATCTCCCCCTAGTTCCAGGGTGGGTGTATGTAAAAAATTTCCTAAAAAAATACGGAACACGGACTTTATCCTAAATTACGGGAAAATGCCTATATGGGGTATGGGTGGTATAGGACCATCCTGGGAAACCTATTTCTCGACATTTGCGGTATAGGTTGTGGGATCTCGTTTTCTTAGTTTCGTCAAGACAAACATGATAGGAAGTGTCTCGGAGCGAAACGGTGAACTTTTTGAAAAAAGTCACCGAGACCCATATAGTCCCATACTGGGGGTTTAGGACCAATGTTTGTCCTACTGGGAAACCTACTTCTATACATTTGCGGTATAGGTTGTGGGGTCTCGTTTTCTTAGTCTCGTCATTTAGAACACGATAGGAAGTGTCGCGGAGCGAATCGGTGGAATTTTTGAAAAAAGTCACCGAGACCCATATAGACCCATATAGTCCCATACTGGGGTATAGGACCAATGTTTGTCCCACTGGGAAACCCACTTCTATACATTTGCAGTAGGGTTGTTTGGATTTGTTTTCTTAGTCTCGTCATTTAGAACACGATAGGAAGTGTCCCGGAGCGAAACGGTGAAATTTTTGAAAAAAGTCACCGAGGCCTGGGTAGGCCGATATGCCTATACTGCATGGCTATGGGTGTATAGGGCCATACGGGGTGGACATGTTGGAGTCTAGGTGAGTCCCTAATGGTCAAATGGGGTCGAGTGAGGTCTTATTTTGAAGCTCTCGTGGAGGAGGACTTGACTACACTAATGGTTCGTCCGTGTTCAATAGTCTGCGCATGCGCAGTCTGGCCCGTAGTATAGAAATAGACGTTTTGGGGTCTAGGTGGGCCACGAGTGGGCCGATGGGATCGAGTGAGGTATCCATGTGAAGCCTAGGTGAGGGGGCTAGATTAGGGTGTCCTTTCCATTCTGCTGCGCAGGTCACGTGGGTTGTGACGGTTTTACTAAAACTACCTCCAAACATAGAAGAGTTCCAATGTTCCCCTTAGACGTTCGGATGTTCAACCTCCGGTGTTCTTCCCGGCCCGGCCCGCCCCGGCCGCAGCGCGAGCGTCATCACCGGCAGTGCGCGCGCGGGTCAAAAGGTCAAAGGTCACATCCAGGTCAAAAGGTCTCCCTTTCGGCAAGGTTCGGAGAATACATAGCACTTATAGTAATAAACTTAATCTATACGTGTTGGACGAGTCTTCACTCACCGTCTTCCTTTACACGCACCTCAATCAAATGGCCGCTCCAAACCTAGACCAAAACACGTACTTGGTCTGTGGGCTGATTTCATTGGCTCTCTATTTTACTATAGTGCTCTTGCATTCTAACCTTGATGGGTTACATTTTGGCTCCATTCTAGGCCACTGATTGGCTAATACGGTGTTCAAAACCAGTTTCATGCATTAGGTTCATATAACTTATAGTAATAAACTTAATCTATACGTGTTGGACGAGTCTTCACTCACCGTCTTCCTGTACACGCACCTCAATGAAATGCCTGCTCCAAACCTAGACCAAACACGTACTTGGTCTGTGGGCTGATTTCATTGGCTCTCTATTTTACTATAGTGCTCTTGTATTCTAACATTGATGGGTTACATTTTGGCCCCATCCTACATCAGTGATTTCAGTTTGACTGAATCTCCACATAGGGCATTTATGCATTATGAATAAAACACACAACACAGGGTTTTTGGTGAGATCTCATTTTGTTTTTTATTCAGTAACAACAACAACGTGAGAACAACCACGTGAAAACTGAAGCCCAGAACAAGGGGCTTGTACATTGAAAGAACTGAAGCCCAGAACAGGGGGCTTGTACATTGAAAGAACTGAAGCCCAGAACAGGGGGCTTGTAAACTGAAGCCCAGAACAGGGGGCTTGAACATTGAAAGAACTTAAGCCCAGAACGGGGCTTGTACATTGAAATGATGGGCGGCCCAGTCATATACGAGTACATCGCGGTCCTCGGGCTTGGGGAACTCGTCAAACATCTGTACGATGGTAGATAAGGGTCTTCCCCGGCATCGATGGTACAGGTAAAACAAGCAATATTGTCCGCACACGCTACTGGTCAGGTTTTGCAACGTTTGACTGTTCCAACACCACGTCTCTGTACCTTGATCCATGAAGTCTGTTAAATCGGGATGGAGGGGTGGCAGGCCGTACGGGTCAAAGTATTCGCCCTGCTGTTCTGTCAAGTACACGGCCACCCAATGTTCACCGGGTCGATCCATCGGGTCCGTGTTGAGAACGTAAGCAGCAGGATACATACGGTCTAATGGGAACACATCTCGGGCGAACACCCCTTGAAACACCATACGTGTCTCTGGGTCATTCTCCAGCACGGTGGTTATCTGGTCTGTATCCATGTTAGGTGGAGAAGTCACGCAGGACGTTGCGCGCCTTGTCCACTTGAAATGATGTTGTCAAACTCGGCGTAGCAGATCACATTGACAGTGGTCGCCAGGGCTCGTGCAAAGTGGATTTCCAACCGTAAATTTCCTTGCTTGGCCAGGGCCAGCTGATGGTCGTTCTCTAAGGTGGGGGTCAGATCGAAACAGAACAACGTGTATCCGTTCGCGTAGTGCTCCCGACTGATGAAATTCCCTTCGTCCTGGTTGATTTGACCGGTGGCTGTAAACAGGCTCTGATAGGCTCGAATGAAATTCCTGCGCCCAAAGTTCGGTGTTAAGGCCGTGGCTGGCACCTGTTGTCCATCCACATGCAGGGCCACAAAATTGATGCCGAAATGTTGAAAGTCAAACGGATTCTCTGGGTAGGCTCCGCTGAAACTGGTATTTTCCACACAGGCCAGGATCAATCGCTTGGGTAGTTCCCCCAGGAACAGGTTTTCTTTGTTGGCGCCCATATTTCCAGCAGGCACAGAGAACACTTTGGTTTGTACACGTCGGATAGGGTACTGGGCTGGTTTTGTTTCCAAGGCTTTCATGTGTCCCAATTGAACGGCTGGATTCGGTTTCACTTTTCGGACATACAGCACTGCCTCTTGGATGACAATCTTATAGTCCGCTGCATGCCCCTCTACGTTAGTGGCCATCAAGGCGAAGGTCGGAGGCGCCCGTATCAGTCGGATTTTGATGGGGATCTTGTTCAAGAGGTACCGGTCTTGCATGAACATGTCTGTGTGCAGTCGACCCATGAGATCCACCGAGGCACTGTTCGCAGTGAAAGCCTTCCGTTTGTTATATCCCACATTGTCCACTGTGTCCATGTGCTCGGGTGTGTCCTGGTAGAATAAAGCGGCTGTCAGCTGAGATTTTTTAGCCTCTCGGCCATACGACAACAGTGTCTCGATGTAGGCTCGATAGGGGTACGTGTTGGTGGAGTCACTGATGAGTTTGTCGCTGAGAAAAATATCCACCTGCTGAAACATCGAGTGCAGCCAGAGATTCGTCGGGCCCACCGTTGCTTGGTCAACGATTCTGGTGCCAGCTCCATTGACCACCTTGGCTTTCACATACAAGTATGTATGGGCTAAATCCACATAGGCCGTATCCGCATTACTGATGGTGAACTCGATGGGCCCGGTTTCGTTGATGCTGGAGAGCGGGAGATGCTCCACCCATAATCCTTGTTCGGCACTGGTCTGTGTGGGCGGCACGGTCCACAAATCAAATTCACTGTTGGTGGAGGGGCAGGACTCGGCGTGGATCAAGGACATGTTCAAGAAAAGATATCCTGGGTCTTCGATGTGCGTCGTCGCTGGGTCTTCGATGTGCGTCGTCGCTGGGACCGTCGTCGACTGGTGCGTGGTCTCGGTGGGGCAGCTCTTTATTCCCTACGGTGCGTTGTGCTTTGGCCACCAAGTCGCCTCCCGCTTCTTTGGCCCGCCGTTTCAAGGCTTCTTTGGGTGCTGTACCCCCCAAGACATCACCGGCCACTTGCAGTCCACTGCGTACCGCTTGTTTGCCCATTGCTTTCACCCCACGCGTCACCAAGGGCAGGAATGTTTTGACGATGCTGCCGAGTATGCTCCCCAGCCCATGTCCTCGTTGCATGCGTGCACCGCTAAAGACCGGAAAGCCACCCCCGGCCTGTTGGGCATAATAGTCTATATAGCTGCGTGCATCGCACTCGTAAGGTACTTTCATTATGCAAAGTAGGGAGCACGTGCTTGTCGAAAATGAAGTGTCAGCACCACTTTCCCGCGTTCGAATGCCACCGGTCGTCCCGTGTCATCTCTTATATCCACCGTGATCGTGTTGATGTCGGTTTGTCGTACGGGCAAGTAGAGCATGTGGGTGAAACTGTGGGTGATTTGATCTCCATACGTCTTTTTAATGGGGACCACCGGTAACAGAGGTGTGTTGATATCGCCCACGATGTGGTTGTCCACCACGTCCGAGTAGACGTAGAGTCGGTACATACCCGACTTCATATCCATCGGGATCTCGCCTTGGTGGGCGGTGGGACCAGCGAACGTCTTTAGATCGAAATCCAGCATTTGCTGTAGGATAGGACTCAGTACGACACTCGCCTTGGCGGTTACGATAAGCTGTGCCTTGTCGTTGTGTGCGTTGTAATCGAAGTCCACGTGATTCTTGAAGGGAAAGGATTTGATGGGTTTTGAACTATTCGTGACCTCCCGTAGAGCCTTATAATGCAACAGTCTTGACAGCCCACCCATGAACTCCTTGGGGGTATCGTATTGGCCTTCGGGCAGGGTGAGTCGGGTGTTTTTGCCTTCATAGGGCACCTCGTACCACACTTCATTGGCTCGCACGTTGTACCACGAGTAAGGGTATTGGATATCCACGAGGCCACATTCCCAGCGCCCAGGTAAATGCAACGGTTGCGGTAACTGGGTGACGTACTTGGCCACGGTGTTGTCAGGAAACACATCCAGCGAACTGTTACTGGGTAGGGTGAGGTAAAACATGGCGACTGAGCTGTCCTGCTGCTGCTGTTGGTTTTAATAGGTGTTCCAGGCCTTGGGCGGTTGTGTCCGGCGTCGTGTTCGTCGCGTTGACTTGCTACGTGTCACGGCTCTGGAGATGTGGGGTGTCCTGATCGAGGGTGGTTTTTTAAAGGTTGAAAAGAAGGTGCCCGTTGTGGTGGTGGTGGAGTTTTGGGGGGTGACTCCGGTTCCCAGTCGGCTTCCCAAGAAGGTAGTGGGCCACTCGGCGATTGCTGGGTTCGCTGCATAAAGGCCCAGCGGTGGGGGTTCCCCACCAATTCCTGTGGTACATGCATGTCTTTCAAGCCTTGAGCGAAGACCTCCCATCCTCGAGGATCCGTGTGCGATCTGCGTTGACGCATCAGATCATTCACTAAATCCGTCATGTGGGTCCCCGGGACCACCTGATTCTGTACCAGGAGTTCGCCTTTATCATTCCAAGTCATGTTAGGATTCTGTTTCATCCGTTGTAATACCAGGCCAGCTTGTTTCTTGAACGATGCAGGTACACTCTTCAGCACTTCGTCTTCCACCCACTGTGGGGCTGTGGGTGGTACCCCTGGTAATGGCGGCTGTTGGAGCGGTGCTGAGGTCGGCGGTGTGTCACGTGGGGGTGGTGGTGGTGGTGGTGGTGGTGGGGTAGAGAGGGTTTTGTATTGGTCCATGAACGTCATGTACCGTTGAAGCGTCTCATTGTACCGTTGTACTTTCTCACTGTCGCTTAACCCCGGTCTCTGTAAGATCTGTTGCATCTCTCCATCGAGGGTGTTTATGGTCTTCACCGTGGGTGGGACAGGGTAGGGTGATTGGAGGTTTTGAAGGAATCGTGGTTCGACGAGCACCATTTTTTTCGTGTGGTTCATTGTCGGCCGAAGAGTCCACCCAATACTGGACCCAACACGGAAGCGGCCAACGGTGCTAAGATGGCGCCTAGAAAGCGGCCTTTCTGTAACACCTTTTTCTTTTGTGTTTGAGGGACCCGCTTCTGGACTAAGGTTCGGAGACCTGTCTTATGCTTGGCCAACTTGGTCTTCTGAGCCGGAGTCAGTGGTACGTTGCCTTTTAACAGGTTGTACCCGATCTCGCACAGACAGCGTACACGGTCAGGGTCCGCACCGCGTACAATGGTTCGGACCAACTCGGGTGGGGCCGTCTTCAATACACGGAGCGTCGGGGCGTGCTTCCGTACTCGCGCAGACATCATGTACAACTAATGCCAGAACCCACAACTCTGCCCTTTTTATCCATCTCAGAGAACAGAGACAAAAATCAACCCTGCTGTGGTATTCATTCTTTTTATTATCCCCATCATCAAACACACAGACCCCAGCTGGGGGAGCCACTGTGGGTATGTTTACGTTATTTTTGCATGTACACGTGGTGGGCCTCTCCGGGAAAGATGCCGGTCCGTAGTCGAAGGTGTTCGGGGGTGGCTTGCTTGAGGTCGAAGAGCATATACCCGTGCTGAGGGGTTGTGGCATCTTTGAAGGCTTCCAACGCAAACGGTGTGCGGCCGGGATACATCTGTCTCGCCAGGTGCAGCAGTTGAGTGGTATCTCTCGGGTTTTTGAAGACCACCAGGTAGTGGGCATTTAAGCTGATGTTCCGATGTTCTTTGTTTTTACTTAACAGATTCTGCACAATGTAGATGATGCTGAGCCGTCGATGGTGACTGCCTTTGGTAAAGAGTTGGTTGACATGACTGTCCGTCTTCGCCATGAGATCATCTAGAACCACCAAGGTGTCGGGTTCCAAATCGGGCAGGTTGGGTAGGCCTTCCACGAACGTGATGTGGGGCATTGCTGCATACGCTTCCTGCCATTCTCCGTAACACCACACGATTCGGGCAATAGGTGGGGTGATCATGCTGTCGGCGTGTTGAAGGAGCTTCCTGACGAAGTGCGTTTTGGCGGAACCCGTCGGTCCTGCGATGACGGAAGTGAAGGGATGCTGCCAACGGTAGTCCATGGTTGGAGGTGTATCCGCTGTCGTGGTAACCCGCTCTTGTAAATTTCGTACGAGTGAACTGGAGTGGTGGTGGGTACAACGTCGGTCGTCGTTGTCTGTTCACTGTCAGGGATGATGATGGGGGTGGGTACAACGTGGGTCGTCGTTGTCTGTTCACTGTGAGGGATGAAATCCGGTGGGTTTTCAGACAAAGTAGGTGGACTTGGTGTAGGTGTGGAGCTCGGTGTGGAGCTCAACGTGGCCTGTACACGGGGTGTGGTGGTGGTGACTGGGCTCGATACGGGGTTGGCTGGTGCTACCTGTAGACCGGTTTCACTGGTGGCTGGTGTTCTCAGTTGGTTAAGTAACGTGCTGACATAGGCTACGTCGTAAAACACACCTCCGTACAACACACTCAGCAGGGTTAGCACTATCACCACAAAGCCTACTTGCGCTTTGCGCGTTTTGGGAGACGCTGTGTTCAGAGTTGTCCATAGCACTGTGGTCGGACGTGGAATGAAGGATGACGGCAGTGGTGTCTCGCTTTATAGTCGTTTCACCTGGTTGGCAGCGACCCAGGAATTGAAGGAACTGGGCCAGCCTTGCCATTTGACGAAATGAGACAGTTTGCCACGTCGACGTTCCGTTTTCAAAATCTGCTCCACCGTGTAGTAGTCTTGCTGTGTTTTTACGACAGGCTGTAATTCCGTCTCGTAAAACGTCCCTAGCAACGGTTCCCCTTGAAGATCTTCCAGTTCATAGACTCGCCGCTGTCGGGGTAGGCGCCGTTTAATCAGGAAGTGCTCATCGCTCCAGTTGGGCAAGTAACTTTTCTCGAACTTGCCCTTGACTTTACTGATCCGTACAGGGTCCCCGACCTTGTACACCGCCTTCGTCGTTCGCTGCGATGGCCTGGGGTACAAGACACGCCGGACTTGGGCTTCATTGCGTTGGGTCACGGTAATGGGGGCTCTCTCTATACTCCGATGATAGGCTCGATTGTAACCCCTCACAAGTTTCGGGAGAACATCGATGTACCGCCTTGTATTCTTATAGGTGAAATATTTATACATGCGGCCTTTGAATGTCCTGTTGAACCTTTCCACCACGGAAACCTTGGTCTCGTTGTACGTATGGAAGAAAAACACCTTCTGGGCTTTCAGAAACTGTTGGAAAGGTCTGTTGAGGAATTCCGTGCCTTCGTCGGTTTGCAAATACAAAGGTTTGCGCCCGGTCTTGAAGATGTCTTTGAACGCCGCTATGAGATTCGCCCCCGTTTTTGTCCGGATGGGCACCACCCACGCATACTTGGATATGATATCGATGCACGTCAAGATATACCGATTCCCATCGTTGTGTTTGGCAAAGGCGCTCATATCGACCAAATCCGCTTGCCACTGGGCATCTATTCCTCCCACGATGACCCGGTTCCGTAGAAAATGACGACGGACAGCTCGATGTAAGGTATAGGTGTCTTGTTTTCTTAACCAATCTCGGACTTGGGCACGTTGTATTCCCTGGGGTTTGGCCGCTCGATAGAGAGCCGACAATGCACTATAGGCCGCCGGACTGTCGGGACTGTAGTATAAGTTATCCAACACCTTCTCCCAGCGCTTCATGGTGACAAAATGAAGATGGACCCTGGCTCTATCGTTTATTTATAACGGGTATATCTTGGGCCGGAGTTTCTTTCTGATTTTCTTCGTGGGCTTCCACAGTGTCCATGGTAAATGACCAGTCCAACTCGTCTGATGACCGCTTGATAAGCACTTGATCCACATCTACCACGGCATCTTCCAATGTAGACCATAGATAAGGGTGAAGGGTAAAATGCACTGCATTGCCGAGCCAATTGAGCAAAGAAAGGGCCGCGTCGGATGTACACATCGTGACACAAGTGGACGAGGTCGCCGTCCAGTTCACCAGGCAACACCCGTTTGAATTTGGTCAAGCCCTCTCGGGACAGACGAATGTGAGCCGGGCACGGTTGTGTATCACAGATGTCTCTCACCTCCTCCATGATATCGACCTTATCCGCATACACGTGCAGGAACACCTGGGGGGTCAAGCTGAGATACGCCAGTATTATATGCTCCGGCATGGTCAGTACGTGAATGGTACCAGATTTGACTGTCTCTCGTATTTATAGGGAGAACCCCGTGAGATCAAAGGATCAGGTGGTCATGTCACTGTCCCGGTAATCAATGGCATCGTCGTCTGGTTCATGGCTAGACAGTTGTTCATTGGGTTCTGCCGCCGCTTCTCTCAAGGCATGAGCCCACTCCAACTCGTCTGATGACCGCTCGTCCGGTGTAAACAGCTGGTCCACGATAGGCACCACTTTCTCGAAGGCTGTCCACAGATCGGGGTCTAGGGTGAAGCTTCGCGTAGGGTCTTGGTAGCGGCCCAGGCGTGGGAAGAAGGGTCCACGGTATACGTAGATGGCATTGTCTATGTGGATGACGTGTCCATCGAGCTCGCCGCTCAACACCCGTTTAAATTTGGTCCAGCCGTCACGGTGTAGCGTAACCGTATTCGATACGGTCTCAGCGGGCGACCAGCAAACATCTCCACGGTCGTCCACGAGGGTGACTTTATCTTCATAGACGTGTAACCCCACCCGGGGTGTAAGGGGCAGGATGGCTCGTAAGACGGGTGATATGCTTGATCCAATGACGATCGTTGAATGACGCACACTCTGTCTGGCCCTCGTATTTATAGTCACACTGTCAATACCACAGCGCCAGGGTCAATAGGGCACAGACTATTGTGAGGCCAACCAGCCGTCGTTGGTTCCGGCGTGAGCGCTCGTGGTCCATAGCCCGAGCATCAAGGATGGCTGTCATACTCCAGTAGTGGTGAGTGATGGGACACCTCTCCATCGAGTGCACTCTGTCGAGGACCGCTTCTGTGAACTCGTTCAGGATCTGTCGTCGCCCTTCGTTGTCGTCGCCATCTGCAAACATGGACCGTACCACTGCTCGGTAACCCGTAAGTGAATTCACCACGGTGGCATGCTGTAAAATGCGAGTCGCATAGGGCTGGATCTCCGTCATGGCTCTGCAACCGTAGAAATGAAGGTGTGGGATCCAGAGGGACGTGTTTTATAGACCAGGTCACACATGCGCGCCTAGACGTCGGGTGTAGTCCGTGATACGTACTATTCTGATGGGTTAGTCCAAAAAAGAGAACAAGAACAACATAGATTACAGATCAATCCTTTTATTATGCGTGAACATCAGAGGAATGCATGTACTGGCCTGTCTGTGGGGGTTTTCCACAATGGCGTTCACCTTCGTGTCTTTTCGGGTACGTCCGTGTCTTTTTGGTAAAGTCCGTGTCTTTTCGGTAAAGTCCGTGTCTTTTCGGTAAAGTCCGTGTCTTTTCGGATCGGTGACGTCCGTGTCTATCATCCGGGCACTTCGCGTCTGCGCCTGCATTGGGGTATGCATGAGGGTCTTCATGCGCGCGCGCAATGCGGCTCAGTCGTACACCAGTACACCAGTCTCGATCCTCGACTTGGGGTAGATTGTGCTAAAAATAGATCACCAGCTAGCGTGCTATAAAAGGGAAGCGGCCTGGCCGTTTCATCAGACACTCTGTCAACCACCAAGATGTTCACTTGCACAACTTGCCAGAAGCAGTTTACTCGTCTAGATAATTTACGACGCCACGAGGCCTCCACCCACAACGATGGACTGTATACTTGTATAACCTGCGCACGGTCATTTAATCGGGAAGATGCTTAACTGTGCCACGAACGTTCAATTCATGGGCCACCCAAGCGTCCATGCGAGGATTGTGGTCAACTCTTCAAACGACGCAGTCAGTTGCTGCGACACCAACGGTTGATTCATGCCCCGGTACAGAGTCATACGCCTGACAACATCGAACATTTTCTGGGCGATTCCACCAAGATGTTCACTTGCACAACTTGTCGGAGGCAGTTTACTCGTCTAGATAATTTACGACGCCACGAGGCCTCCACCCACAACGATGCACGGTATACTTGTATAACCTGCGCAGGGTCATTTAATCGGGAGGATCAGCTACTGCGCCACGACCGTTCAATTCATGGGCGACGCAAGCGTCCATGCGAGGATTGTGGTCAACTCTTCAAACGACGCAGTCAGTTAAGACGGCATCAGCGTTTGATTCATGGTCCGTCTCTACGGTTTGAGCGACAACTTCCTATTGAAGAGGAGCCGCGGAAGGTCAGACCCAGTGAAGATAAGCCCGGGGAGACGAACGCCACTGGTGATGCGATGACGGAGAGCCCGCCTATACCCACAGTTCAGAAGAGCCTGGATATCCAGCCGGACCCCAGCGCTACGGTTTCGAGTCATACGCCTGACAACATCGAACATTTTCTGGGCGATCTCTTACAGGACAACCATCCAGTGAGTGACATCGATCGGCGCCATTGGTCCATGACACGGCACTGTTTCCACCCTCATGGCCCTATTCAAGATATTTACAATTTTTCACTGACCAACCGCACCCGTCTACGCAGCTACGTGGAAGCCATCTTCAAAGATCAAACTACGGCCTTCAAATTGAATGTCGCTTTCGGGTACATCTTACGTCACAAAAAGACGGGCCAGTTACGGTATTATTATCCCGGCAATAATATCTATGTGTCTGACCAGCCGTTCACCATCATTAACCGGAGGTCACTAGAGACGATGCTGGAGATACTGGACACCGTGGAACCCTTGAGATGGGCACATCGTCAACGCCCCAACATACAATGGGTGGTAGAGAGGGTAACCAATGTCACGTTTTTCCTTACCAAGCTGACCGACCACCGCCATCGGTTGAATGCGTCACCCGCGCACTGATGAATACCATAAGATGCCGCACATGCTCTCTATGTCTACATGCTGATCGTTGACTTGAGCTCAGTAAACACTTGTACCTATATGTGACGGTGCGTTAAATAATAAAACATGGTGTTTGATATTTCAATTTGTTTTGCTGTGAACATACTAAACATACCCAGGGCGGCTCCCCCAGCCTGGGTATGATGTAACATTGGGGATAATAAACTATATAAACATTGCTGAACTTGTTGTTATTCACGACAGCCGCTATCCGATTGTATAATACAGAATATATAATTAGTCTAGCCCCCACATCTAGCCTTCACATGAATACCTCACTCGACCCAATAGGCCCATGAGGGGCTCGGCTAGACCCCAAAAACGTCTATTTCCATACTACGGCCAGGCTGCGCATGCGCAGAATTACGATATTTCCACTCCACACCCACGCCATCAGAGGCTCCCTCACATAGGCTTCACATGGATACCTCACACGACCCATTCGAACCGTGAATAGCCCATCTCAAACCCACATACCCCCCAAAATGCCTGCTTTCTATACTACGGGCCAGTCTGCGCATGCGCAGACTATTGAACACGGACGAACCATTAGTGTAGTCAAGTGCTCCTCCACGAGAGCTTCAAAATAAGACCGCACTCGACCCCATTGGACCATTAGGGACTCACCTAGACTCCAACATGTCCACCTCGTATGGCCCTATACACCCATAGCCATGCAGTATAGGCCTATGGGCCTACCCAGGCCTCGGTGACTTTTTCAAAAATTTCACCGTTTCGCTCCGGGACACTTCCTATCATGTTCTAAATGACGAGACTAAGAAAACAAATCCAAACAACCCTACTGCAAATGTATAGAAGTGGGTTTCCCAGTGGGACAAACATTGGTCCTATACCCCAGTATGGGACTATATGGGTCTATATGGGTCTCGGTGACTTTTTCAAAAATTTCACCGATTCGCTCCGCGACACTTCCTATCGTGTTCTAAATGACGAGACTAAGAAAACGAGACCCCCACAACCTATACCGCAAATGTATAGAAGTAGGTTTCTCAGGGGGACAAACGTTGGTCCTATACCCCCAGTATGGGACTATATGGGTCTCGGTGACTTTTTTGAAAAATTGCACCGTTTCGCTCCGCGACACTTCCTATCATGTTTGTCTTGACGAGACTAAGAAAACGAGATCCCACAACCTATACCGCAAATGTCGAGAAGTAGGTTTCCCAGGATGGTTCTATACCACCCATACCCCATATAGGCATTTTCCCGTAATTTAGGATAAAGTCCGTGTTCCGTATTTTTTCAGGAAAAATTTTACATACACCCACCCTGGAACTAGGGGGAGATAACTCTATTGATAGGCAAGCCCCGTTAAGCCCGGCGACCTATATATCCCCCATACCCCATATAGGCATTTTCCCGGATTGTTCGATAAAGTCCGTGTTCCGTATTTTTTTCTTCCGGAAAATTCTACATGCACCCACCCATGACTGGATGCCCCTTCACATAGGCTTCACTTTGATACCTTATACAACTCCATTAGGGGCTCCCCTAGCTCCCAAAACGTCTATTTCCATACCCTTTTCCCACAATTCCCTGTCTGCGCATGCGCAGAATGGTGACAACGTTCGAGCCGCTAGTCCAGTCATATGCTCCTTGACGAATGCTTCACTTTGATACCTCATACGCCTCCATCGACCCACTAGGGACTCCCCTAGCTCCAAAACGTCTATTTTCATACCCTTCGGCCACCGCGCATGCGCAGAATGCCGATATTTCAACCCCACACCCAGCCCATCTGATGCCCCTTGACGAATGCTTCACTTTGATACCTCTCTCGACCCCATCGGACCATTTTATCTAGGGACTACTTTTTCTCCGCGGAAGCTTTTTCCCGAGACCGCATCACCGCCAGGACCGCATCACCGCGGAGGAATACATTCCCTGTAACAATTGGAACTCTCCTGTGTTGGAGGTAGCTTTTTGGTGATTCTGCCGGAACTATACTGCACTTGACCTCTGTGACCTCCCCGTGGCCTCCCCACCTCCACGTGACCTCCACAAATGACCTCTACATCCGGGTGAAATGTGCGTCGATTTGCATGAACACTACTACTCGCATCAGAATTGTGGAAAGAGACTAGATCAACCTTCATCCCAGGATACGGATACGAGAAGTTATCCATAAGTTGAAGGGATTAAAAATGGCCACGATTACATCCATATCACCAACTCGACAAGCTCTACAGCGTGCTTAAACAGAACTCGAAAGCCAGGAAGCCAGCGTTCAGGTACCACCCACATCCGTAAAAAGAAAGCGGGAACTTTTTCCTTCTACTTCCATTTTGAAGAAGTGTAGTTGGTAATGTTGAGACAATAGTGTCTGCCAGCCCCACTTTGAGTTTAACATACTTAATCGAACTGCGTCATTTTGCATGAAGTTGATGGTCGTATCGCATCGATTATAGCCATATATACCATGTCTAACAAATGTTCACTATACTCTACAATGTTATCCAGATCCGATAATTTCAGGATACATGTAAAATCGGTACAGAGTGAGTCTAGTAATTATGGCGAGAAACAAATACAAGCCGAATCGGAGCTTAGGGAGCAGATAGCAACATCACAATAGAAGGATACCAACAATCAACGACGGAATCCAATCAACAATGTTGAGAAACCACTTGCATCAGAGGCTGAAATACCATTACTTCATCCATTTACGATGAACGTTGCGGACCCTCCGTACGTGGAAAAACTGGCTCGAAGACCATATTGAACCCATCCCAAGGAGAATATTTACCGTTATGTAACTGGCAACCGCCTTTCGAAAATATGATGAGTCGAGTCTCTGACAGAGAGTTATAAGGTATAACCTCAAATTTCAAACATGACAGTAACTTCGATCCCGCTGCGGGGATTTTGATAATAGTGGACGATCTTCTGACATAAGCCAATCAGAATAATAGAATTTCGGGCTTATTTACCAAAGGATCTCGCCACTATAACGAATCTGTTGTTTATGTAGTACAGAACTTATTCGATTAAGGCAAAGTCTCGAGAGATATCAGCTTGAATTGCCAGTATGTTGTCCTGTTCCGTAATCCCATCGAAAAGCAAAAAAGTTCATTATTATGTCGTTCACCTATCTTCTTGTGAAGGAAGAGTATAGCGCATATATTGAAGAGAGGAAATATCAATATATAATACAGGGCTATAACGACCCACTTCCACGTCCTATATGTATTGGAGCGTTGTGCAAAAGGTGTGGTAAATTGACAGTCTTGCGACTAAAAAACAACCATATGAGTCCATAGGAAAGCTTCGCTCGGCATCTCATATTCAGACAGGAGAATACGATGGATTCTCGGACGTAGACTTATCTCAGCCGATTTACATTCCGTTGTAATTCCTCATTCAAAAGCTTCTAGAAAACATATCTCATACATACTCTGTCGTATCATATCGATTTTCTTTCGTTAAAATTAGTCCGCGATGGTACGAAGTGACGCCTCTGTCAGTATGATTTCTCACAAAAGACAACACAATCTCACATCCTGAACTTCAAACCCAACACTCCACGCCCCTGAACCCCACGCCCCAAAGCCTCACATCCCACACACACCTTACATCCCATAAACCCCACACCCCAGAAGTCCACAAACTGCACACCCCACAATCAAACGCAACATTAAAACGATGGTGGAAAACGATGCCGGCGAAGTCATATGACACCACAGACAAGTATACTGACTATATTTCTTAGAACCAAAATGATCCCTGTGATGATTTGTATCTCAGCCACGCTTTTATTGTAGATGTTCCTGGGGAATTATCGAATGATATGACCACACCGCCCCTTGCACCGGCTTGAGTGGTATTAGCTACAAATATTTCAGAGCAATGATGTTATGGTCCTATCAAGTCATCTGTTGAAAAATGATGTATTGTGTGGCCACCAGATAGAAAAAGGCGGCCCAAGCTAAGGAGTATTTCTTGAATGCAAGTTCGTATTTAGAATAAATACCTTTGAGGCCCAACGCCGACAAAGCGTTTCGTTCTTCACCATATATTCAAGTTAAAAAATTCCAATCACAATGATTTGTACAGAGGACAAGCCTTGGGGAGGAAACGTCCACCAGCAGACTCTCACCAAATACAGGCAACAAATAAACGCAACATTAAAACGGTGCCGGCATACGAGGTCAGCCCCAATATGTACAATATGATATTGCTCTAAAAATATGTCATATTCTCAGATTCACTGTCTTGCCTGATTAAAAGTGGAACTTCAACTCATCCCACCATCTTGAATATTCTACAATTATATGGCTGTAGATTTGATTAACAGATTGATGTGTTTTGTTGGTTGCCTAGTCACGATGGCAAAGGTAATACTGAGGCTGATAAAATGGCCAAGGCACCTCTAGATTATGAGGTTGAGCCTGTTGGAATCCCATATAGCGATTTCAGACCCTCTATCTGTACTTCTGTGAGAAAGCTGTTTCAATCCTTATGGGATGCGGTGAATAATTTATGAGTTCAAAAAAGTTGCAGGCTATACTCATCTGAACAGCCAGAAACGTTTCGATCAAGCCATGATCAGGCGATGTAGAATCGGCCATGCACGATTAACTTATGAACATTTACTAAATAAAGAAAAAAAAGAGCCAGTCTTAATAGATTTTAAGATTGTACTAGATTCTTTTTATCGAGCAGCTACTTTAGAAGATCTGTTTAGTCGGGTGAATGAGGATTGTGTCTTAAGTTAAGTTATTTGAGAGAAATCGGTTTGCTGCAGAAGTTGTAATATATATGCATGTCTTTTGGTGTGTTGTGTTCATTACTTCTGGATTGCTGGGTTGTTGACTTGTTTTTGTTAGAATACTTAGAAGTTTGTTTGATCGTCGCATTATAGCAGAAATATTGAAGAACTCGACATTTAATCTTAATTCTCTCTTTCTCTCTCTCTCTCTCCAATTCGAAATCTTCTTTTGCTGGACCTTCTTTAGACTGGCGAAATAAGTTTAGTAACCTGGTTATATATAGACTTAAACTTGAAGATGACTTATTTTCTCAGTCTAACATTATATTGTGAATGCTGATTCAACGTATCGGCACAATGCCATTTAGTTGCATTATATATGCTTCCTGTTATTTACAAGAAATCTATAAAATCAGTAACACCGATATATAGCTAGCATTTCAATGCATCACTGAAAATGAGTGTTTCAAAGCCACAAGTTTTACAGACCATATCTGCCTAAATTGCACCGCACATGCATCTGTATTCCAAAGGTTGAGATATTATGAGTACATTGAGCTTCTTTCGAAATGTGCAATGGTGTGGTATCATGAACTGACCAGCACGTTCTATTGGAACCGTCGTATTTTACACCTCGTAAATATTGTCTTGCCCGTGGCCGACGGAACAGAAAGTTACAATGATTTCAAACAACCGATTGGAAGAAAATTGATCTCCTGACTGCATACCCCAAATCCAGGGAAATTGTAAGCATTAATCCAGGTTACCTCCTTGAAACATACATAGCATTGGGGCTGGTGAGCGATTTGTCACTTCACAATCAATTCGATTAAGCAAAACTTTCAAATAAGCATTATGCAATTAAGTGAGTTTCACTGTAATAGTAAACGAAAATGCAAGGCAAAAGGTACAGTTTTAAATATAATTTTGAACGAGAAAAACGACATTGCACTTGAATAAAAAATGATTTATTACAGAATAATAAATGGTGGGGGCAATAATTTTTAGTCGAGATTATTCATGAGGGTCAAGAGAACGGACTTGATTTGTGGATTGAAATATATACTACATGATCAAAGTACGCGGAAATAAACCCACGGACCTACATTTGAACGTAAAATTTAACTTCTTCTTCATTTTATTTATCTTTTTTATGGGTTGGGCGATGTTATGGGCTTGTTACGTCTTTCCACTCGAGAGAGATGGCCTCCATATAAACCCCGACTAAGGAAAATAAGGAGTCCGTACCTTAACTAGGCCTGTAAGGTGGATCATGATACAAAGTTAATATATGAAGCAATTCCCATAAGCTATCATGTCAAGGCATCATGAACAGTCTGTGTTCCGAGGTGAAACAGATCTTAATTCTGAAGACAGATCGGTTTATTATGCTTATGGACTGTTAACAAACACAACACTTCAACCACTTATCCAATGACGGTTACGTGGTATCGTTACCAAATAGAGATTTACCATCATTATCATGTGGCATGCTTCTGTTCTGGAGTCAACATGCTTTTGTGAATATTTAATTAGCTCTATACCAACATTTAAGAGATAACAGTTATCATATAAACATGTTCAAATTGTTCTTCGTGGGTTTAATTTATCCACACTTTAGTAAAATTGAAGTCAGCCAAGAATGACAAAGACCCGCGCTTTGTCAAAGCTATCCACAAAGATATCTCTCTCAACTGGAAACGGATTTCAGATTTAACCCCAGCAAAATACCATCTGTCAGGGACAGCCAGCGTTCGACCAAGCATCCTGTTACTTGAAATCAATATACAAACGCTATGTGAAATTAAGCTCTGGTTAGGAAATCACACGCCTCTCTTAACTGAAACGGACATATATATACAATAACCTAAACATGCATACATGCACTACTCATTGAAAACGATCACCTATAAATTCTATAATTGATTATTATCAATCTATAATGATTATTAAATATATTCAATTTTCATAAAATGTGGATGAGACTAAATCTTCAAAACACATCTCATTTACATACCGCTTAGTTCTATATGTCTGGCTTTAGTGTATACACGAGGGCATTCATTGTCAGCCAAAACAGGATTCGATGACGTTAAACGTATTGCCTCGTGGTATCTGTATACAGAAATATTCGGCCATAAAAATATCAATTTTACCTTATTTTATATGTGAATAGGGTTACAATAGATTTTCTTCAGTAAAAGTATGGTAGTCACATTGTCTTGAAAAGAGGTTTCTCAATTCCTTGCGGCTCTGCTCATAAAGCCCAAGTCCCACTTAGGCGAATTCCTTTACGAAGCTTGACGATTTAAGATCGTAAGTATTGGTAAGATTCTCGCAAGCTATTCGTAAAGACATTCGCCATGATTCGTAAGCCATCGCTTCAATTCGTAAGAAAATCGTCGCCACGGTTTTATCGCCGCGTCAATTTCAAAATGTTCAAAAAATTCGCCAAGCAATGCGATTTTGCCTTAAGTCTCAAATATTCGTAATTTTATCGTAAGTCGTCGTAACTACGTTGTAATGCATCGTAATTAAGTCGTAATTTAATCGCCTTATTGGTAACAGTTCCGTTAATAATCGTCAAATGAAAAATAAATACTAATAGTTACGATAAAGCCCAAGTCCCACTTAAGCGAAGTTGTTTACGAAACTTTGCGATGTATTGATCGTAATGTTTCGTAATAAATCGCTTTACAAAAACCGGTTTTCCCGTCATTTGGGGCGAATAGATACGACATGTTTTACGAGTAATTACGACTGTTTGCGATGCAGTTACAAAGAAATACGATACTTTTACAACAGTTAGCGATATTCGCACCCAAATTTAGGCGAATCAGTGCGATACAGTTGCGAATATGTGCGATGTATTTGCGAACATTTACGAAGTGCATACGACTACTTGCCATTATTTCACGATGTCTCGCGAATACGTACGAAGGTTTTACGACGTTTTTACGACGTTGTTATGACAGTTTGGGTAAAATGTTTACGATTACTTCGTTTACCATCGTTTCCTGAAGTAAGTTATCGTAACTATTAGTGTTTATTTTTCTCTTGACGATTATTAACGGAACTGTTACAAATAAGGCGATTAAATTACGACTTAATTACGATGCACTACAACGTCATTACGACGACTTACGATTGTTTACGATAAAATTACGAATATTTGAGACTTAAGGCAAAATCGCATTGCTTGGCGAATTTTTTGAACATTTTGAAATTGGCGAATGTCTTTACGAATAGCTTGCGAGAATCTTACCAATACTTACGATCTTAAATCGTCAAGCTTCGTAAAGGAATTCGCCTAAGTGAGACTTGGGCTTTACTTAGGAAACGATTGTATACGAAGAAATCGTAAACATTTGACCCAACCTGTCTTAACAACGTCCTAACAACGTCGTAAAACCTTCGTATGTATTCGCAAGACATCGTGAAATAATGGCAAGTAGTCGTATGCACTTCGTAAATGTTCGCAAATACATCGCACATATTCGCAACTGTTTCGCTCTGATTCGCCTAAATTTGGGTGCGAATATCGCTAACTGTCGTAAAAGTATCGTATTTCTTTGTAACTGCATCGCAAACAGTCGTAATTATTCTTAAAACATGTCATATCTATTCGCCCCAAATGACGGGAAAAACCGGCTTTTGTAAAGCGATTTATTAAGAAACATTACGACCAATACATCGCAAAGTTTCGTAAAAATTTTCGCTTAAGTGGGACTTGGGCTTAAGATCGTCTGCAGTTCGTTCATTCACTGGATGTACTTCCATTTACGACTGCACCGAAACGGGTGATAACCTGTGTTCATCTTCGTTGAAAACTTACCGTCCTCGCTGGCGATATCTGTCATCTGGAACATCCGTATAGTCTTACGCTTCGCTTCTGCTCAATTCTCACATACGCATCCATCACGTTATCTCGTTTGGGTCAGATATTGCCCAGTTTGCATTTGATGTGGTCAAGTAATTGGGAATAACGGTTATTTGTGGTGAGGATGACAGAGGCCAATATCACAGCATGGAATGTATGCGGCAACACCATCATCATCGAAAGTTAACAGCAAGTGATCATACCAGTAGGCCTCGTGCTTTATATAAACCTATTTCTAGAATATCAACATTATTCATCTTTCTTGGAATGGGTCCCCAGCTTCCATGTTTGGAGACAATTTAATAGTGCGATGATAAACGATCATACCACTTTAAATTATTTAGTGGGTTTAACTAACACATCCAATAGTATACCTAGCTTACGTACAGAGATATACAACAATCTGCGTCTTCAGGAAATATAATACCACCCAAAATCACTAAAGTTTGTCAAGATATAGCGTATTCTCGGTTGTATCGTCCAGTGAACATAATCGAAACATCCCAAGGTCGGTTTTTCTTGAAAGTAAACTACTTAGACAAAGGAGTGGACATTATTAATTTAGCTCGAATCCCCAATGATCCAGAGATTCGCAACGCTGTTCCAAACACTTTTAAGTTCACATAACCTACTTGCATTTCGTATAAGTATACTAAGTTTATAGCTACCAAAATATTCAGTTACGCTAATGCTGTCAAGGAGTTTGACTGAAACTTATACAAGACGGGAGGCTATAGTTGTGATTGTGAATGGTCGAACTTTATCTATACACCATGCAAACATGTTGTGACTGGTAACATAAATGTGATGAGTGATAAGAACCTAAGATTACTCCTGATGAAGGGACCTAAATAAAGAGAGCCGAGAAGAATAAATCTGAAGGCCGACCAGAAGAAAATCCTGTCTGCTTTGGAGCAGTACTTTATTGATTGGTCTAAGCGGGGAAAGTTGAACGTACAGTACTCGCTGATGGCTGAAACTTACCATGAGCAAGGTCATTGAAATAATCCGCCATATTGACAGGAGTATCCTTTCCCAAGCAAAACAAATATTGAGAAACCTCAAACCGCAAGAAGTTCTGGCAAATCTCCAGAGTAAATTCGTCATAGTCCCAGCAGACAAAGCTCCAAATAATATAATATTCATATGTAAATATTACTATTACCAGGTGCTGGTTAAAGAATTGAGTGGAAACATATCATCATCAAAAACGTCTACTTACTCCAAAACTGCATTTACTCTGGAAGATTTATTTAACAATCACAAAACCTTTCTCAGGGAAAGAGGTATTTGTCTTCCAGCCAATCAAAAGTATACTGGACTCCCAAAGTGCATAAATCACCATACAAAGCTAGACTCATAGCTGGTTCTAGAAGCTGCATCACCAAGCTCCTTTCAACCCTGTTGACGAGGGCCCTCAGAAGGTAAAAGCCTTTTGGGAAAGGTATTGCGCCACTATTTCTAAAACTCTGGCGTTGAATGGATGTGGATATTGAAAAACTCTTACGGAAGAACTTGATGCTAAAGGTCAAATACCCCACTGACATCGGATTTCTCGACTCGCTATATCACAATTCCTCCTCAGGACTTTATTAACCGTCTAAGTTCATTAATAGTATTTGTGTTAAAGAAAACTGATTGTAGATATATTAATGTCGGAAGCAGCAGCAGGGAGGGAGAATAGACTAATTTGTGGGGGAGGTGTGGGGGAGCGGGGAGCTTCCCAAGGGACACTAATGTGTGGGGGAGGTGTGGGGGAGCGGGGAGCTTTCCAAGTGGGGGGCTGGGCGCATACTCTGTAGAGCCTCGGGACGGCCCACAACCCTTGCCGGCCCAGGCTCTACGCCGCAACCACCTATTAAACATACAGAATCGATGGAGATACCAGAGGTACGATGAAGTGGGGAGAAGATAAAAAGAAGAAGAAGAAGAAGCAGAGACCTAATCAGGATACTCGTCGTCGATTGAAGGCTCGTGGACAAGAAGAAGAACGCCATATTGTAGACGATGAAATGGTATCGCTCGATCCTTCATATCAAGGGATGTGGTATCGTAACAAACTGTGGTTCATCACCGGTGAAAGTGATTATTGCATGACTTGAACAGGCTGGGGGAACAGCAGATAGCGTGGGGGTGCCTAGAGGATTTCTAGGGTGTCGGACTTTTTTTGTGGAATCTGTTCAGAGAGCAGATTTTTTGACAGAGATTATCAGGACAAACAAAAACCCAGGGGGGGCATACCAAAAAAAAATGGTGGGGGGGCGAGTTAATCTACGCCGGGGGTCAAAAAATGCAAAACCGGCGTGTCACGTCTCACTGAGTCCCCGTCACATAGCTTCGTGGCCTGTGACGTATTCCTCTTCACATAGCTTCATGGCCATGTGAGGGCTTGTTTTTTATTAAATAATTTTTCGGGACTCAATTGCTCTTATAACTCTCCTCCGTGGCATCCTAGACAATTCGAAATGAGTCTAGAATTTTTATGAGAAGAGCTCGGAACAAGCATTCCAAGAGCAGTCAGGTAGGGATCGAACCCCCTTTTGTGAGACGTGACTGGAAGACCCGATTATCATTTCGCATGGCCTCGCCTTGGGCTGTCTTCCACGGACGGTAATAAGTCCTCTAAATAACACATTTATTCCTCCCAAACTTACCTTCGGATTTTCGAGCCAATTGAAGTTGAGTGGATAGCCAGTTTGATGTGGAGTGGATAAGATCCAATATAGGACTGATCAGCCCCGTATATCGGTTAAATAGATCTCCGCATATAGCGATCTTCAACATGTTTTAACGTAATGGACGACGTGTTGTGCAATCGCAGCCTTAACTATGGTTTGTGGATCATAGCGATATGTAGGTTGCCAGGTGTGAGGTACATTAACAGCTCGACCCAAATATTCAAGCCTGAAAGATCAACACAGAAAACTAGGGCAGAGCATTCATTCACAAACAGAAGGCTTGAGCAAATACAGTGTTAGTAGAACACACCTAAAGCTTATTGAGAGAAGTATATTTACACATTCAATAGCTGCACGCAGTGTTATAGTATGGTGGGTAAGAGGCGATATAAAGCGCCTACTTCAATATATCGGCAGGAGGATTCCTTGCTTAATTTTTACATATTCAATAACCGCACGCAGTGTTATAGTATGGTGGGTAAGAGGCGATATAAAGCGCCTACTTCAATATATCGGCAGGGAGGATTCCTTGCTTAATCAGCAAGTCTTTCGTGGCTAAGGCTAGGCCGACGTCGGCAATAAGCATTCCTACGTCATAGCCGGTGTAATCCAACTTGGGGGCAGGGCCTTTCCAAACAATTTTGCCCAGACGAGCATAACCTATCGCTAAACCGCTAATGACAGCGGCATGATAGGCCATGTTGGCTAGCATTTTACCATCGATCGACGACATGTCTTATTTGCAGTGTCAGCCATGGCTTTAACATGATATGCTAATGCGCCGAAAAAGGTTCCGGGTGGCAGGGGCTGCGCATGGCGTCTTTAATACTCCGCCTGTAGAAAGCAGTTTATCGAGATTCTACCTCGATTGCCCTGGCAAACTGTTTCCTTGCTTCCTCCCTGCCTTGCTTCAGAAGTGCGTTTTTTTCTTCCTGGCTGATATGGGATGCTTTCAACGATTTAGCCCTGATCGCGTTCTTCATTGCATCATATTTAGTTTTCTCCGCTAGGATGTGACGGAACTCGCTATCAGAGATCTTGTTATCCACAAGTGCTTGCGAGATAGCATCTGCGATGGAATCCAACTTTGATGACGCTAGGACGCGAATTTCATCGTGTTTTTTAGCTTTGATGGTCAGGCGTCGAGATATGAATTTGCAGGCTATTCCTGCCAAACCACTCGAAAGAGCCGAGACCTCAAGCACCACAACAACGGGTGCGGCAATTATAGTCGATAAGAGGCCAACGCCAGTTGCGCCGAGGCCCAAAGCCACTGTGGCAAGCGCAGCGTCAACGCCATCTAGAGCATTCACCGCTTTGCGGTATTTTTTGTACAAACTCGACCGGGAATCACGATCTTGGGAGAGTTCATGTTGTATATCACAGATGTGCTTTAGCCTGTAATCATGCGCGGATTCGGCCTCGTCCAATGTTGGATATAGTCCCATGATGAATCTATATGCTATTGTCAATTAGCTCTAGTTCGAGTGTATCCAAGGGGCGGTTAATCACCTTGAGAGTTTTTAAGCTGACGCTTTCATCTAGGAATATTTTGTCCACGCCCACATTGTTCCCTATTCGTGTATTTACACCCTCTAACGACACATGCGCGACAGGCCTTTTATTTGCGCTAAGTTTAATGAAGATCCGCAACTCTTGACCAGCGTGCTTATTCTGCCATTTTATTTGGAAATCTGTTAGTATGTCCACGAAAGTATCGTGAGCGGGAGCTGGCGGTAATAGTATTGCAGCAAAGATAGTTGAGTCTGGAGGAAGAGTGGTCAGGACGGGGAACGTCGTATTCATTACTAGAGCCCCTCGAGGAACAGTGCTTTTTATATAGAATTTCCCATCCTGGAGGTGTACTTTGACATTGTTTTCAAACGGACTATAGGACAGGAATGCCGTACCTCGATTTAAAACTTTTCTCACAAGCCCGACTTTATCGATCTGTACTCCCGATTCGACCACAGCAAGGTCAATGAGCCAGCCCATATTGTCACTTTCGGCGAGAGTCCATTGTCCGTCTGCTTTTTTCACTACACTGTATCTCACGTGCGTCCGTGTTTTTGCCGCGCTAATATCTTCAAGATCTTTGAAACTTAGATCCGGGGATCTTCCTGGCGTAAGTTTCTTTCGATGGTATACGCCGTTTTTGAACTGAAAGCCGTAGACGCGGTCATTGTGACCCTCGTCGCCAAACTCTTCGGTATCCGCGAGATCGCTTAAGGCTAAATCACTGCATCTGGGCCCAGCGGATTCAACCATCGTTGTCATGAATACCCAGAGTTACACTCAGATAAGCAGTCTTTACAAGTGTACCTGATCTATCTAACAGGGAGAACGTTAGCTGTGGGATAGGGCCAGATATTAGTGGCTTATACTGTGGATTAGGGAAAGAAATGGTTTTTCCGCAGTTTATTCCCTCACCGGTCACAGCTATAGCTCTGATAAGAGTGGAAGGGTAGGCCACACAAGGGTATGCAGTGCTTGTGCCAGCCGTCTCCACTGCCTTCCCCACTAGATTGTGCGATGTGCTCACCTCACCCAGGTGAGCGAACACTTCTTTATTGGGTGCTAGTGTGGGGAAGCTGTCGCCCTGCACTGTCCCAGTCAGGATACTGTCAGGATTTGAGAATCCCAGGAGCCGCGCAAGGCCAAACAGTTGTATGCTACTGTCGGTCGTCAACGTCAGTCGACCGGTGGCATGGTTTATCTCCAGGCCCGCCCTGTGTGGCTTGAAGACCTCTTTATTAAGGGAACAGACATTGTAATAACCGCTAGGGACAGCCACAAGCTTTCCGCCAACAGAGAAGCTAGTTCCGGCTGGGACGTTCTCCCATAGTGGGTAGAAAGTGAGCTCGAGCAGTGCTACTTTGTATTGTCCGTTTTGGTCGACTGCTGCGCCATTTTGAATGTTGCTCAGTGTTACAAACATAGTAGCCGGCCACACGAAGTGCTAAACCAGCAAGGATTGCGCATGGATAATAGACACGCCTTTAGCTTCAATACAAAGGCCACCTACCAAGCGGCCGGGGTGTACACCGCTGGAACGAGTGTTACTGGGACGACATTCACTCACCAAGACATCCTGGTGAACGCAGCAAGTGGTGGCTTTGCGGCCCAGTTTCCTGATGCATTTGTGAAATACTGCCTGCCTAAAGTGAAAAGCGACCAGCTTGTTCAGGCATGGCGCTGTAATCCCTTGCAGTTTTGGCAGAATCAGCTGAATTTCGCCGTGTGGTGCGCCACGACCGGCTGCGGCGTGTCTGTGAGCGACCACCTAGCCGCTGGCGCAGGAACTGCTAGCCACACCCGGGCCCTCTACACCTTTCATGTCTACTTTCAGATCAGGCGGATCCTAAAAGAGATCCAGGCCCCGCTCCCTCAAGACGACGCCTGGGCGGCATTTAACAATCCATTTGACCGCAGAGCATATGCGCGCATCTGTGCAGAGTTTGGGGTGTCGCCGCATGCCGATTGGAGACAGCAGCAGAGCGAAAACAGCGGGATAGGAACGATTTACTTCTATGCCACACACGCAGGCTACATGCGACTTCCAAAACCGTACGACCCAACCTGGCATTCGTTTACTTACCGGAAAAAGCACTTTCACATTGACTACATTGCGCAGGGATCGGAGGCTGACAAGGCGTGGACAACGTTCATGCTGGACAGATCGGAGGGCTTCACACATGCAGGCGTCGAGCGTGTTAATGATTCCATTCGAACGTATGTATGGGCCATCCTCGGCACCCAGGCTCAGACGCGCACACGGATCTTAGGAGAGGGCACAGCATTTGACGCGCAGAAGCAGTTTCTCGCCAACATCGAGGATGCGGTCTCCTCTCCAGTTGACCTCTCATCAGCGATAAAACGCTACCAAGACGTCCTGCAGTATGCAGGCTCCAAAGTTAACTATGTGTTCGGAATCGGTCTGTACATGGCGCCCAGTGACATGTTGCTCCGCATAGGCCATATCGCCGGTTACAACAATGAGATCGCAGTTGCAACAGAAAATCAAAAACTGGGCGAGAACGCGGACGTTAACGCAACAGTCGCTCCTCCAAACACAGAAGGAGATACGGGAGAAAAAGGAGTGGTTTCCACGGCGAGCGGCAGGACCACGACGCTGGATCATGCCAAGACCGCGACGCTGGATCATGCTGTTCCCACGGCGAGCGGCAAGACCGCGACGCTGGATCATACCGTTCCCACCGCGCCGGTTCACTCCTCGCGAGATGTCGCTGCCTCCACGGTCCCAGCTAGTCAACACGACGACGAAAAGACCGCAATCATCGTCGGTGTCATCTTAGCTGGGCTGGTGACCATTTGGCTATTTCGTTAGCCAGGCGCGAGTCACCACATAAAGCAGCCCCCCCGCAGCCGCAACAACCAAGGACAACATATTCTCTGCAAGCCATCCAGCAGTTTTCGCCATAAGGCTAAGAAGCCAGGAAACAATGCTCCCAATTATGCCGGGCAGCGCCGCCGCGGCTTTTCCGGCAAGCTTTGCGAGGATTCGGCCGAGGGCGTGTAGGTGTTTCTTGACCCACTCTTTTACAGTGCCGCTCATCGGAACGCCTGGCTTGGAAGGAGTCGGTGTTGGGGCCGGGGTGCCCCCGCCCGTCAAAGCAAGCACTAGCGCGGACACGGCTAAGCCCAGCGCAGTGAGGATGCTAACAATGGTTACCCCCTGCTCTCTGAACAATGTGCGAAGTCGCTCAGCCAGGGTAGTGTCTTCGTTCAGGACGCGGTTTATCGTCTCACGGATTCTGTTAATCTGTGAGCGAAGAGCCTCCCGACTGGCAGTTGCAGCCTCAAGGCGGGCGGCCCGCTCATCCTTGAGTTCTCGAACACGCTCCGCGACGCGCCTTCGAGAGTCTGCGTCATCTGCGTCAGTCTCATTCAGTTTTCCTTCCTCGAGAGCAATGCGGTCATCCAATGCTGACAGCTTGGCCAGGTTGTTGGTGGGCTCACCCCGAATGGTCTGGAGGGCTTTGTCAAGCCCACGCAGCTCTCGGAGATTTAAAGGGGGGTCGCTCATGGTGCCGAGGACTTCATCGATTTGCGCGTCCGTGAAGGCCGTTTCCATTTTCTCAACAGCGTCTGTGGCTACCTTGGCTCTTCCGTCGAGGTCCTGGAGTTCAGCGCTTTCGACCGCCGCTGCAGCCCCACCAAGTTCTTCGCTCGCTGTCTGTAGAGCTACCACAGCCTGAGGGGGCAGCTTTTCCGATGCCTTACGGCGCCAGTCTGTAAATCCTAGTTCATCCCGAATCGCGTTGATACCGCCACGCTTCCCAGCTACCGTGGACAGGGAGAGAGGTCGGCCTGTACTCCGGTTAATTAAGTCCAAGTTGGGGTAAGCCACAAGGCGCAGCTTCCCGTCAGTCGTGACTTCAAACCTCGAGTAATCCCTACCTAGGTTGGGAGTAACCCCCTTCTCTGCCTGGTAGTAGTTGTAGTAGTCATCGACAGCTGTCTGGACCATCTCTCGCTGGAGAGAGACAGGGCGCTCACGTTCCTGCGCTTGCGCGACCGAAGGGCCCACTCTCTCTGTTGACAAATCGACATCGTCCGTTTCCTCGTCCCTCGTTTCCTCGTCCCTCGTTTCCTCGTCCCTCGTTTCTGTCTCGTCGAGATGGCCGGTATCAAAATCATAGTCCGCCATATTGAATAGTCCGCCATATTGAATAAACACAGCTTATCACTTCAACAAGATGGCTTCTTCACAATACGGTCGCAAGCTTAATCCCTACCGCAGACTTCGCGAGCCACTTGGGATCAAGGGGGTTCGCCAGGCAGTTGTGATCACTAACAACCCCAGCACTATCGATCAGAACCAACAGCTACTGGTGCGCTTTCCCAATCTCGGAACGAACGATGTTATCGTTCCGGGGACCGCCCGCCTCGCCTTCAACATCGAACTGAAATCATCCGACGTGAATCGAACCGTGGTTCAGAATTTGGGCCGCGCAATCATAAAGAAGACAACAATCAAAATCAGCGACAATGAGGTTATGAGCATTGACGACTCCGACGTATACTACTGCTATCGCGACCTGTGGAAAACAGCCAAAGAGCGCGATAATGCAGCCTACCAGGGTATAGATACTGGCAGAACCCAGAACACGACAAAGCTTCGGGTTGGTGCCGGGGATGCTGAAAACAAGAAAACAGATAAAGCCATAGCGCGGGCATACGGCAACCGCTTCTTTGTCCCGCTTGACTTCGAGTTGCTGGACAGCCACATGCCTTTCTACCAAAGTGCGCTTGGTGATTGTCTGGAGTGAGAACTGACATTCAACGACTACAGTCGCGTGATGGTCGCAGAGGATGATGAAGCCGCCAGTTACAATATTGACAACGTCCGCCTGGAGTTCGAAATGGTCACGCGGAATGATCTCGCTAGATTGATCCGAACCCAGTATGCAGGACGCCTAGCCATCCTCTACGACAGGGTGCTCCGCCACCGCAAACTGACACGTAACAAGTCTGACACTCTCTGGAACATCAACGTGAACGTGCCCGCTCGCAGCATGAAGGGCATTCTTATGCTGTTCGAAGAACCTGCCCCCTGGAAGCGCGACACTGAGGACTTCTATAATCCGCTCATCACGAAGGTAGAGGTGTGCATCGAGGGGGTGCCGAATCAGCTGTACAGTCAAGGACTGAGAGCGCACCAGCTGTGGGATGAGACCAAGAAAGAGTTCGCAGCCGCTAGTAAACGTCAATTCGAGGTTGCAATGGCCGCAAAAGACCTGGATCTGGCAGACGTCTCCCTGGGGGAGTTCCTGACCGCAAAATATGCACTATGGCTGGATCTGCGAGTCACGGACGATGACGGACTACATGGGAGCGGCCGAAATGTGATGAACGGCAGCGAGGGCATCACCATCCAGATCACAAAGGAAGCAGAGCCGGCCGGCGTATTGAACGTTTATCTGTACATCGTCATGGATGCACAAATGAATATCGAGGATGGCCGACTCAAACAAGTGCTCTATTAATGGCGCAGCCCCGCTGCTTCCCAAAGACCCCCACTCCGCTATTATATGTGGCGAGACAGGGTGTGGTAAGACGGTTTTCGCCCTTGACCTGCTCGAAGGCCACTTCCGTGGTGTCTTTGAGCACATCGTCATCCTTTGTCCCACGATTCGCTACAACAGCACCTACCTATCCCGACATTGGGTCTGGGCTGACCCAGAAATCTACATAGTCGACCCCGGCGAGCGTCTCCACGACTATCTGCGAGCATTCTATCGCCTATTTGCCGGAGAACACACTTTGTACATCATTGATGACTGTGCCGCAAGCAAGGCTCTAACCAAAAAGAAAGACAGGCTCTCTGAGCTAGCCTTCAGTGGCCGCCACACAGAGCAGAGCGTTTGGGTGCTGACCC
>JAVTVY010009112.1:0-46226 GCA_036873755.1 Hanleya hanleyi
ACCACTTCTGGAATGTTTTTATGTTCAGAAAGTCAATTTTCGCTTTTGAGCCGTTTTGCATATCGAACCTGCGGTCCGGATGATCCGGAGATGAGAAATTCGATTTCCATCCACTTCCGTGTGCGTTCTGTCCCGCGCTGTAGAATTGACCCACATTTGATTGGATGAATTCAGGCTTTGTATGTTGGGAGTTGTGTCCCCTTGATATCGCATGCTTCCGTTTTTATGCGCCATCAGAATGTCAGTTTTTTTCATTTCGAACCTCCGTGTTTTTATTTCTTTCTGATGCAAAATCACACGTTCATGATACTAATTCCATAATAAAAACGTGTATAAACTCCGAAGCATGATTCGAAGATACCATAGAGGAGAAATATAGACCGGTAAGGCAACGATTGGGCTGGTCGCCAGACATTTTCAATGGCACTCGTCATATCGTAGCGCAAGTTGATTTTTTACGTAACCGATTATTCGTTCTGCAGAATTTACAACCACGTAACCGACACCTAACCGATCGTTTCGGTTACGCCAAATTTCGAGGGCTGGTGTTACGTCATTTCTTTACAGAGTTATGGACAGATGTGCACTATTATGTTTATTTCGTGTTATTCCAGTTTATTACGACCCTGGATTACTATTTACTACTTAACTGATACAGCCTTAGTAAAGGTGTTTAATATCCCCTATTTTAGCACTATTCGCTGGACATATTGTGCTGAGGGGTCAAAGCACCTTTTAGGTGCAGCCTCATGTTAGATCAATTTGTCAAAGGTCAAGGTCACAGTCCCCCAAAACTGAATCAAGTTTAGCTGACTATATGTGTTAGGTTGGAATATTCAGAGTTCTCTCCCTTACATGTATATGGCATTTGTCCTGTGGAGTTGTCTCCCATGTTTGAAACGGCTACATTTATTTAAACTGTTGTGAAATAAAAACCATACATTCACTAATTTAACGGGGAGAGGGGTCCTTCATGAACTTTATACCTGTTTATTAAAATCAAGAAGACAGGTTTACTTCATCACTTTCTTCTTCCTTCATAAAAAATTATCTCACCTGAAAGGAATCCATTTGCAGGAAAACTACTATTTTCTTTGTTTAACTTTTGTCGATTTCAGTGTGGGATATGTGAGCTCTTGCTTCAAGGTCAACTAGTTAACAAGAGTTGAGCTCATTTTAGTTTATCATTCAATATAAGATGTGATATAGGTTACATTCTCAGAAGCACAAAATTGTACACCTTTCTCTGGATTGCCAGCTACCAATTGGAATCAAGGCTATTAAACAACCTTGAAATTTGGACCAATGTAATTCCAGATATACGGGCGTATATTGAAGCCCCTTGGGCTCTTGTTAGGGTGTGGGCTTGCCCTTGCCCTAAGCCCTGTGGGGCTTCCGGGGATTGACCTGGGATGTCATTGTGCACACCGCAGGTCATGGTGAGAATAGACCTCAGCTTGTCGTAAGAGGCGACTTACTGAGGCACCCATGGGGTTCCCGGGTGTGAAAAGGAATACGACCCCTCCTGTGTGGTTCCCGGGTGTGAAAAGGAATAGGACCCAACGTCGTGATATGACTGAAATATAGTTGAAAGCGACGTTAAATCTCCTTCACTCACTCATTCACCCTTGCCTTAAAATATAAACTTTCCCACACTAACCGTGAGTAAAATAACCATTGAGCATGCCTATTAAAACATTATTTCTTAATTGCACTGCATTTCAATTCCTCTACTGTTTTACAGCTATGATGATGCCCAAGATATTTATGATGCGATCAAACAAGAAGATCCAGCTAATATGGTGAGTGTCCGGCGTACAGGTACATAAGCTTAGCCTATTCGCTATTTCGCTTCATGAAGATCCTGTTCAAATCATGCTTCGGTCATGTGATTGATATTATCCAATAGAGGAAGGAGTAATTTTCATCCAGGTAATAGCACAAAATTATACTGGTTGCAAAACAGGTAATCCTGAGGATTATCCCAAACCAACCCTGCCAAGTGTGGTATCGCACCTTTCAAATTATTTTTCTACCGATTTCATTTTGTTTCTTCGACAACCAAATCAACAGTTTACATAGATGTATTATAGTTTTGGTTCCCTGGAAATGTATAGTTTGTCGAAAATATTTGTTAAAATATTGCATAAAAAAAGCTGTACTGAATCTGGAGCAGAAGCATGCACTTCGAGAATGATTTTTTTTTCATCCATGTGGGTGTTGGAAAGTTGCTGTTGATGAAGTGATGGAAGCTTGAGTTGATGGTTAAATTGGGTTACACTGTTCTCAAATCATGAAATACTTTGGCTGTTATTGTGCCCATATTGTCACTACAGCTCTCACAATTCACCTCAGCAATCAGCAATTGCCGAGGTAGATGCCGTGGCATAATCAGTTCACCTCAGCAATATTTAACATGGTGTTAAATGGGAATTATTTTAATATGACATTATTTTTGCCGAGGTGACTTTTCTGAATTGTGTGGGCTGCACTATGAGTGAAATATTCCAGAAAATATCCTGTTCCAAAGTATTTGTGGAAAAAATAAATGTAAATTATAAAGTATCCACATGGTTTTCCAGATATTTTTTATATTTTTGCTAGAACTTTTATGCAAAAAAATCATACGTTCTCCATCGAATATTTTTGATTATTTTTTAGTTTTCTTCTGATTTCATTTCATTTCATTTCTCCGACAACCAAACCAACAGTTTACATGTCATAGTCAGATTTATTGTAGTTTTGGCTCCTTGAAAAGGTATTGTTTGGTGCACATTTTGTCAAAATATATGTGAAAATATTACGGAAAAATCTGGACTAAAAATGACTGGACCATTGGGCACATGTCCAAACCTGCCAATATGAGGATCCACACAACTCGCCGAAACATGTTTACATGGGAATACGGACAACACATCAAAAGTCACTTACACGAGGGAAACGGTTAATTCATGAAAGAAAGTATACTGTAGATAGTTCAGGCAGATATCTTGGGACTAGAAATGGACCCGTTGTCAATCACACATCATTTATGTACATTTTGTGGGAATATTCAAGATTATTCAATCATTCTTGGAGTTCTGGTGTCTTATTATTTCTTTATTTTGGTCGACCCGGCAAGGTATGAAGCTTTTCTATCCCTGATATCAGGATTTTATGTCCTTCTCAGGGTGTATTGTTCTGAGCATGTTTGTCAATCTATCTGTCTGTCTGTCCACATTTCTTTTCATGATCTTGTGTTTGACCGATATCACAATCTACATACATGTATCTATATTGTTCTGATTGTATGTAGTTGTATGTAGCAAAGAAAGCCTCTATTTACAATTTGTGTTTTTTCAGTTTGTCAGAAAAAGGGAGGTAACAATACTCAAAGCTCAAAACAAGATATCAGAGGCCATAAAGAAACTGAATGAGTATTTAGAAGAGTGAGTATTCATAATAATTCGAGATATCCTGTAGACATGGTAGACGACGTAGAAATGAATCCCCTTAGACAATATCTGTTTCAGTAAATTTGTAAAAATGTGTGTCATGTATAACATTGTGTCAGTTTTCTTAGACTAAGTGGGTCAATACTTCTGGGTCATCAGTTCTGGGTGGTATTGACAGGCCAACGGTTCTGAGGGCATGGTATTGACAGGCCAATGGTTCTTGGTGGTATTGACAGGCCAGCGGTACTGGGTGGTGTAGACAGGCCAGCGGTACTGGGTGGTATTGAGAGGCCAGTGGTTTTGGGTAATATTGACAGGCCAACGGTTCTGAGTGGTATCAACCGGTCAACAGTTCTGGGTGGTATTGACAGGTCAACAGTTCTGAGTGGTATTGACAGGTCAACAGTTCTCAGTGGTATTGACAGGTCAACAGTTCTGGGTGATATTGACAGGTCATTGGTTCTGAATGGTATTAACAGACCAACAGTTCTGGGTGGTATTGACAGGTCAACAGTTCTCAGTGGTATTGACAGGTCAACAGTTCTGGGTGGTATTGACAGGTCAACAGTTCTGGGTGGTATTGACAGGCCAACATTTCTGGGTGGTATTAACATGCCATTGGTTCTGGGTGGTATTGAGAGGTCAGAGGTTCGGGGTGGTATTGACCAGTCAACACTTTGGGCGGTATTCACAGGTCAACAGTTCTCAGTGGTATTGACAGGTAAACAGTTCTGCATGGTATTGCCAGGTAAATAGTTCTGGGTGGTATTGACAGGCCAAAAGTTCTGGTTGGTATTGACAGGCCAGAGGTTTGGGTGGTATTGACAGGTAAACAGATCTGGGTGGTATTAACAGGTAAATTGACAGATGAAAAGTTCTGTGTGGGATTGACAGGTCAAAAGTACCGGGTGGTATTGACAGGTGAACAGTTCTGGGTGGTATTGACAGTTAAACAGTTCTGGGTGGTATTAACAGTTAAACAGTTCTGGGTGGTATTGACAGGTGAACAGTTCTGGGTGGTATTGACAGTTAAACAGTTCTGGGTGGTATTGACAGTTAAACAGTTCTGGGTGGTATTGACAGTTAAACAGTTCTGGGCGGTATTGACAGTTAAACAGTTCTGGGCGGTATTGACAGTTAAACAGTTCTGGGTGGTATTGACAGTTAAACAGTTCTGGGTGGTATTGACAGGTGAACAGTTCTGGATGGTATTGACAGTTACACAGTTCTGGGTGGTATTGACAGGTGAACAGTTCTGGGCGGTTTTGACAGTTTAACAGTTCTGGGTGGTATTGACAGGTAAACAGTTCTGGGTGGTATTGACAGGTGAACAGTTCTGGGTGGTATTGACTGGTCAACAGTTCTGGGTGGTATTGACAGGTAAACAGTTCTGGTTGGCATTGACAGGCCAAGAGTTCTGGGTGGCTTTAACAGGTGAACAGTTCTGGGTGGCATTGACAGGCCAAGAGTTCTGGGTGGCTTTGACAGGTGAACAGTTCTGGGTGGTATAGACAGATAAACAGTCTTGGGTGGTATTGACAGGTGGACAGTTCTGGGTGGTATTGACTGGTCAACAGTTCTGGGTGGTATTGACTGGTCAACAGTCTTGGGTGGTATTGACAGGTGAACAGTTCTGGGTGGTATTGACAGGTGAACAGTTCTGGGTGGTATTGACAGGTGAACAGTTCTGGGTGGTATTGACTGGTCAACAGTTCTGGGTGGTATAGACAGGTAAACAGTCTTGGGTGGTATTGACAGGTGAACAGTTCTGGGTGGTATTGACTGGTCAACAGTTCTGGGTGGTATTGACAGGTGAAAAGTTCTGGGTGGTATTGACAGGTAAATAGTTCTGGTTGGTATTGACAGGCTAGTGGTGGATGGTATATAGCAACAAAAGTGAGATAACAAATAAGAAATGAAAATGTTTAACAAACTTTGATCTTGCTCTTCATTAAAACTTTTTTTGCAGTCTATTGTATTTGTTGTCGTCCTCGTCCCACGAAAAATGCTTGTGAAGAGTTTTACTTGTTTATTGTCAGATTTGTGGCCGACTTTGATGCATGGTTGGAGTTAGGAGACCTGTATATACAAGAGCAGGACTATGACAAAGCAGCATTCTGTATGGAGGAACTGATCATGTCCAGTCCCAACAATCATCTCTACCAACAGAGATATGCTGACGTGAGTATGGCTATTCATATAGGCCATGTACCCTGTAGGTTGGATGAAGGACAGCACAAATTCCTACGAAGTAGGCTCTCATTTGCAAATTGTCCGGTAATGAGTGAGTCAGTCCATCCGAATCCTTTCTCCAGCAAAATAAGGAGAACCGTTGACATAAGAACCTTGATTTTTAGCATGAACGGTATTAGGGGACTGTTACCAGCAAGTTCTGAGCTGACCTACTTTTGATGAAAATTTGACCTACTTAGGTGACCTGTAAACCTCAAAATTGGCAAAAAGCCATGTCCTAATGCCTCCCAAGACCCTGGAAATGCGCTTAATTAGGTCAATGTCAGTGTTGCCTGACGTAATTGGGTCAAGGCTAATGTGACCTACTTTCTGACCCAATTTCTGACCTAATTAGGTGACCTAGTAACCTCGAAATTGGTAAAAACATGTCTCAATGCCTCCTAAGACCATGGAAATGGTCAGTCTTAGGTCAAGGTAAACACTTAAGTCATATAACACCCTACTTCATAGGTCCTGTGATGTTAGTCATACTGCCATGTTCTCATCTAGCTTTACATGTGGGGCCCAAACGGATCTTCACTTCTAGACATCAAATGGGTGTCCACCCTTAATTTTTCACGAAATTATCAAGAGTTATGTCCCTTTACAAAGTTGAGTTACTGTCCTTGCATTCATTCTTTATGCCTCCAGTTAACCCTACCTGGCCTGGAGGGGGGGGCGGAAAGTGCCCCCACTAGTGAACTTTCTCTGCTGCTCCGAAAGGACAAAACCGAGGAGGCCGAAACTTGGTGACTTTTAAGCTTATCTTATTGGGATCATTTTGAGCCTATTTTCATATAGCCCCGGGCAGAGGATCATGGGTAAATTCAAAATGGCCATGTGGTATTCGCGAAAGTCGTGTTTTTCAATCTTTTCGGTCCATTTCTTCACATTTTCCTTGCCTAAAAGGCCTTGAAAGTGTTATATTTATGCAAAACTAATTATTCTATATTTTATTTGATATTTTTCGAGAGAAAAAACGGAAAAATGAAAATTTCGAAAAATCGACCCCAAAAAGGCCGAAAAATGGCTTCCGAGAAGATGACGTCACTGTGATGTCATCATGGCGGCCATCTTGGATTTTATTACATTTCCCGGTAGAGCTTGAGCGAAAGATACTGTGTGGTAAGTTTCAGCGCTCTAGCCTTAGTGGTAGAAAAAATATATGGGGGGGGCACTCCCCCCGACTGCGATACACCCCAAATCGCCCAGGCCAGATAGGGTTAAGATGGTTCTCACTTCAAACAACATTGTTGAAATCATTATGCAGGAGTTAGTGCACTTTTATGACTCTCTTATGGTATATCACCTATTCTGATAAGAGATGTTATCAGGGAAGGGAATGACATAGCAAAGCTTAGAAAACTGTGGTAATAAACTATAGTCTGTCCATTCAAATTAGTTGTCTACTTTGGAGCTTGTCAAAATCAGTTGTTAACTATGCATAAATTTTCTTTTTTGCACCGCGTAGAATAAACTGAAGTCTACAAAATGACCATCATTCAGGGATTCCGCTAGGGTCTATTTGGGTCCGTCAACGGACCCATTCCCCCCCACTGAATGAAAAAAAATCCCCCTTTTGGTCCGCTTGTTAAGAAGTAAAATGGTAGCTAAAGGTTTAAAATGTTACTTTATATCCCTCCAAGTCTTCCCTTCGTGAATATCAATGAAAACACATGTGGAAATTCATATTTGAAAAGACGGCAATTGACGGAATTAGGGCAATGTCCTGACGGTTCTCTGAAGCACGTGGAAAATTTCCCGCTTCCCGAGGTATGATAGCACACCATTTCCAGACTACAGTCTGTCCATCCAGCCATGTTCGTTGTGTTTAGTGCTCTTCCAGCGCAGGCCACGGAACTGAAAGTACAAGCTCTGGAAGGTCATGTTAACAACTGTCACCATTCGGGTATATTATTAGATCATCTGAGGGCATAATTTTGTTTGCCATGATGTTTTTCAGCTCTCACTATCAAAATCTGTTCATGTGCTCTCCACCACGTCCGCGTATCGGCTCGGTTAGCGACCGTCCCGGAAGATTTCTGCTTCCAAGTTCAAATTATCGCGGTAATACATACGTAGCAAAGAGTGTAAATAGACTTTAAACAGACGTTCCTGCTGTTAATCTTTATAATAAAATCCATCTCTAGATGCTCTCTCAGGCCATCAATTTAAACGGCAATTATCAAAATCTTCTGCCGCCACGAGGGGGGGGGGGGAAATCTCGGACTCTCCCCCCTTCGGTCGCTACGCTCCCTCAGACTTGGTCGCTTCGCTCCCTCGTAAGTTGCGGACCCAGATTTTTTTCTGGTGGAATCCCTGTTCATTACTCTGTGATATCGATAAGATATCACGCTTGAAATGACCTTGTAATTCTCTCCATATAAAACTTCAGTACAGTTGTTTCACGTACCGGGCCTCAATAACATAGGGAGATGTCATAATGTATTCGTGTTAACTAGCACAAAGGTCAACAATACCATGTACGGCCATAGAGTTGTGTTCGGTTTATCATTCGGCAGTTTCACTGGGCATGGGATATGAACGACACTTCCACAGACCGCCTGTTATTACTTTATTCGGCATCAGTGGCCTTCGTACATTATGACGTGTTCCTATGTAATTGAGACCCGGTACATGAAACAACTTTACTGGAGTTTTATATGGAGAGAATAAAAAAGTTATTTCAAGCATTATATATTATCTATATCACGGAGAAATGGTAGTCATTTTGTCGAGTTCAGTTTGTTCTATACGCTGCAAAAAAAAATTTATGCGGAGTTTAACTATTGATTTTTCACAACCTCCAAAGTAGATGACTAATTAAAATGGACAGACTTTAATTAAAATTGCAGGCAAATAGTGCTACATGTATTTACCAAATATCTGACTATAGAGTGGTTTGCAAAAACATGAAAAAAGCTGAATTCTCATCTACTGGTGTTTCTTGGACCAGGAAGTGGAGGCATTCACTTTGAAAATAATTTTGTTTTCATCCATGTCGGTTTGCTGTTGATAAAGTGATGGAAGCTTGAGTTCATCGTTTGGTCTCAAATTAAGAAATACTTGGCCTTTTTTTTTTGCCCCATATTGTCTCTATGAGTGAAATATTCCAGGAAATATCCTGTTCCGAAATATATGTGGAAAAAATAAATGTAACTTTTAAAGTAGCCTACATATATGTATTCAGATTGATGACTACTTGTCATTTAGACAGTTGAATTTATATTTTATACAATGTATTTCTGCTTCTCATGCGATTGGGTAATTTTTGTTCAATTTACAACATAGTGTCTATGTCCATTTCTGTCTTGTAGATTCGGTACACACAGGGAGGTATGGAGAATTTAGAATTGGCCAGAGCATATTACTCTCAGGCTGCCAAGCTGAATCCTGGTAACATGAGGGCATTGTATGGTTTATTACTGGTAAGATCTCAACACTACAACTAGAGCCTTAGGCACTGAAACGGGGCTATTTAAATGTAAAATAGGTTGTTGGAATAATTCCACGGACTCTTTGATGTTCCATCTCATGGCGAAGAGCCATACTTGTAGTCTCACACAATCCTCTCAACAAGGATCTCTAGTGCATTAGTGTAATTGTACACATACATGTATATATATTTAAATACGAAGCTGCGCATCTGAAAACCCCTCGGCTCTGGGTACATTCATAATGTATTCAATTTGAACCAAGATGTCAGGAACACCAAGCAGTCCAGTCACAAATATACAGATTATCAAAGATTTTGCAATTATAGAAATGACTCCTAAAGTTTCCGTCCAATCAGAGAAACCGGTATTCATTACATAAATTTCTTGATGCATCAATGATGTATACCAAATTTTACATCGAGCATTTGAACGATATCCGAGATAGAGATCATTAATAATTTCGCATAAATTAAAGATGACCACCCATCCTTCCCGCCATTCAGAGGAACTGATGTGGTTATTCATTGAAAGTCTCTTGATACATTGATGCTGTATACCAAGTTACATATAGAAGACAGAAATGGTATCAGAGATATACATCATTAAAGATTTTGCAAAAATTAAAGATGGCCACCAAGGTTTCCGCCCAATCAGAGAAACCAGAACTGTCATTTGTCATAAGTCTCTTGATGCATCGATGATGTATACCAAATTTTACATCGAGCACTTGAACGGTATCAGAGAACGAGATCATTTATCATTTTGCATAAATTAAAGATGGCCGCCCATCCTTCCCCCCACTCAGAGGAACTGATGTGGTTATTCATCGCAAGTCTCTTGATACATCGATGCGGTATACCAAGTTTGGTATAGAACACTTAAATGGTATCAGAGATATATATCAGTAAAGTTTTTGCATAAATTAAAGATGGCCCCCAAGATTTTCGGTCAATCAGGTCCCGATTCAAAGTATCTGGATGTATCGATGATGTATACCAACTTTCATATAAAACAATTGAATGGTAACAGAGATATGTATCATTATCGATTTTGCATAAATTAAAGATGGCCTCCAGGATTTCCAGCTAATCAGAAAAGCCGGTTTGGTAATTCATTGAAAGTTGCTTGATGTATCGATGATGTATACCAACTTTTGTATTGAACAGTTGAATGGTTTCCGAGATATGGATCATTATCCATTTTGCATAAAATTAAAGATGGCCGCCAAGGTTTCCACCCAATCAGGTCCCAATTCAATAGGCTTCTAGTCCTTGACTAGGTAAATAAGCATACCAAATTTGGAATTCTTCAGTGGAACCGTTTTCCATCTATCTCGCTCACTTACGGACGTACGAACAGACGGACGTACAAGACGCCAATACCCCATGGCCAAAATTGGCTGAGGGGTTAAAAAAACACGCTGGGACAGACATTTATTATGAAACGAACCTGATGAAATGATAAAATAATGTCTTCACTGCATGTTACCAATATTTGTAAAAAAAAATCACTTTTTTCAGAAAATCGAAATCAGATGCTTCAGCAGTAAATAACAATACGAAGCTGCGCATCTGAAAACCCCTCAGCTCTGGGTACATTCATAATGTATTCAATTTGAACCAAGATGTCAGGAACACCAAGCAGTGAAGTCACAAATATACAGATAATCAAAAATTTTGCAATTAGGAATGACCCCCAAAGTTTTCGAACAATCAGAGAAACCGGTATTCATTACATAAGTTTCTTGATGCATCAATGATGTATACCAAATTTTACATCGAGCATTTGAACGATATCAGAGATAGAGATCAATAATGATTTCGCATAAATTAAAGATGACCGCTCATCCTTCCCGCCACTCAGAGGAACAGATGTGGTTATTAATTGAAAGTCTCTTGATCCATTGATGCTGTATACGAAGATTCGTATAGAACACTGAAATGGTATCAGAGATATACATCATTAAAGATTTTGCATAAATTAAAGATGGCCACCTAGGTTTCCGCCCAATCCGAGAAACCAGAACTGTCATTTGTCGTAAGTCTCCTGATGCATCGATGATGTACACCAAATTTTACATCGAGCACTTGAACGGTATCAGAGAATGAGATTATTAATGATTTTGCATAAATTAAAGATGGCCGTCCATCCTTCTCCCCACTCAGAGGAACTGATGATGTGGTTATTCATACATATTTTCTTGATACATCGATGCTGTATACCATGTTTGGTATAGAACACTTAAATGATATCAGAGATATATATCATTAAAGTTTTTGCATAAATTAAAGATGGCCGCCAAGGTTTTCGGTCAATCGGGTCCCGATTTAAAGTATCTATGCATCGATGATGTACATGTATACCAACTTTCATATAAAACAATTGAATGGTAACAGAGATATGTATCATTATCGATTTTGCATAAATTAAAGATGGCCTCCAGGATTTCCAGCTAATCAGAAAAGCCGGTTTGGTAATTCATTGAAAGTTGCTTGATGTATCGATGATGTATACCAACTTTTGTATTGAACAGTTGAATGGTTTCCGAGATATGGATCATTATCCATTTTGCATAAAATTAAAGATGGCCGCCAAGGTTTCCACCCAATCAGGTCCCAATTCAATAGGCTTCTGGTCCTTGACTAGGTAAATAAGCATACCAAATTTGTAATTCTTCAGTGGAACCATTTTCCGTCTTATCTCGCTCACTTACGGACGTACGAACAGACGGACGTACAAGACGACAATACCCCATGGCCAAAATTGGCCGAGGGGTAAAAATGAGTATTGAGATACATTGTAAAATCCTCATGGTTAGATGGACTGGAGCTATGCTGGGATGCATCCTCTCATGGCATTATATTATACATGCCACCACACTCCTAGTATATTACAGTTCTATTTGGTTATCTCCCCTGTCACCTTACAATTTCAAACACAGCATTCTGTGATATGCAGAGCTCTTTCTGTAGATCAGGGGGAAATGCTTGCAACATTCCATGAATATTTCAGAAGTAGAATGAAAAGAAAATATTTCTGAATACAGGGAAATTATTACATATATGATTTGACCACCACTGGATTTTAGAAACTTACCATAAAAAAATAATGCAGAGGGTCTTGAGGGGTAAGCTTAAATGACGAAAATTCCAAACTGTAACTCGACACACATATTTCATGAAAATGTAAATGAATACAGGCAAAGTGAAATATCCCATTGTTTTCTACAATGAAGTACACTTATACTGGTATTATTTAATACTAAATTACTGCCCAAACACGCTTTCTGATGAGAATGAGTTAGTCCCACAAAATCACTCAACATGCGCCTCTCAAAATCTGTGGTTTAGCAGACGACAAATTTTGAGCACGAAAGTAGTGCCACTGGAAAACGAACGAAAACACGCATAAAATTAGATAAATGGAAATGTAACTTAAACATATCAGATCTGCAACTATACACGAACATTAAAAACACAGAAACATGGACAATCTAAAGAAGGAAGTTTCAGACCTCTTTCTTGTCGTGTAAGAACTCTATCTTTTGCTGTGTTAGCAAGACACAGAGCCGTTGCTCAATTTTTCCTGACTACAATACTGGACCATTAGTCCCTACGGGCCTACATCGCCCCGTGAAAAAGCTGTATCATCACACGATTCATCTCCCTGCAGTATTCATCATATACAGTTTTCACAATGTCTCAGCCTCGTGTAAACTAAAATATTTCCCAGGACGTTGGGGGGGAGAGTGGACAGGGGAGATCATGTAAGGCACACCAACATTGGGGTCAAGGTCACTGTGGATACATAAGGGGGAGATCATGTAGGGCACATCAACATTGAGGTTAAGGTCACTGTGGATACATAAGGGGGAGATCACGTAGGGCACATCAACATTGAGGTCAAGGTCACTGTGGATACATAAGGGGAGATCATGTAGGGCACACCAACATTGAGGTTAAGGTCACTGTGGATACATAAGGGGGAGATCACGTAGGGCACATCAACATTGAGGTCAAGGTCACTGTGGATACATAAGGGGGAGATCATGTAGGGCACACCAACATTGAGGTCAAGGTCACTGTGGATACATAAGGGGGAGATCACATAGGGCACATCAACATTGAGGTCAAGGTCACTGGCACAAATACCAGGAAATCATTGAAAATTGCACTTTTTGGATATATTGATCAAGAAATGTTGATCACCAAAATTGGGATCAGGGTCTCTCAGTCTGAACATTATCATGAAGAAGTTGAAGATCTTGATTCGGTGCTGTGTGGAATGTGACCAAATTTCATGTATACTTCCAAGTTATAGCAAACAAGAACCTATTCATTTTGAGGTGTGATCTCTCCACTTCTACATGCATGTAGCTTTACATTGTGTCCATCTTTGGATATGCCTTAACATCAGGAGGGAAGAATCACCCTGTTGATTTTAATATCGAAAGCATCTGGTGAATAATCACCAAGAGATTTGTGTTGCAACTACGATCATCTTCAGGAAAATAATTTATATCTTATAAATGGAATTCTCCGACACTTCAATCTACGAACCAGTGAAAAATCGCTGGCTCGTGTGAGGATCGAACTGTATATAGGATCGACCAAGCGAGCTGCTTCCAAGCTGTGCTTGATAGCTCAGTTGGTAGGCTTGTTTATCTGAGTCGCGAGTTTGATCATCACTCGAGCTAGTGATTTTTCACTTGTTCATAGTTTACAGTGTCGGAGAATTCCGTTTATAAGATAAAGATTTGTGTTGCACCAGAGATTAATCTCCATCAGTTTCAAGGGTGAATTTACAGATACAGAACAACAACAACAAAAGGTTAAGGCTCGCTGAATTCCGCAAAACAGCAAGGCTGTATTTTTAAGAAAGTTAATTGTCGTGCTTCAAAATGTTAATCAGGTTGTATGTTGTGCAGGTGTATATTGAGCTACATTTGGCTTTTGGTGTCTTATGTGTTGTTTTCCCTTTGTCAGACTGCCAGCACGCTGGCATCAGTGTATTCCAAGAATGCTGGTGAACGACAGAATAACACGAAGTATGCTGCCTGGGCGGCGAAACAGCTCACAGATCAATACCAGGTTAGTCAGGGCAAACAAGATTATTTCATTCAAATTACAATTCATATATTCCAAACTGATTTCTGCATTATACTCCTGAATGTGGACCATGTTCCTGAATATTCCTTCATCTTTACAACGCCTTATCAAAGCTGAACACTCCTTATGAAGTTTCAGCAGCAATGAAATGAACAAGACCTTAATAATGCTCCAGCGGGTGATCTCTTGCAGGTTTTCAAGTTGTATTTCTTCTTGTGTTCGGCATCAAAACGTTCGAGTTTCCAACAAATCAAGTCATAGTTTGAAACATCATTCGGCAGAAATTTCTTCTATGTGTTGGTCAATGTGATTTACAACAGTATTTTTTTCTGGGATGGCTAGTAGTTGTTTACTGTTCCACAAGTTTTAACGATCACTGTCACTTGAAGTACATGTTGTGGAGAAATGTAACTAACTGAAGTACATTTTATTTATTTTTAGACACACCAGTCACGAGAACAGATCAGTGAAACCAAATCTTTAGAGACGATAGAGAAAATGTTGGAAAACTTGAATGTAGGAAAATAACATTATACAGTGTTTCCTGATCGATGTGCAATCTCCGATAGTGGCTCTACGGCAAGAAAAATGAAGGGACACTACTCTCTGTACAGTAATCCCTCTAATAATTCAATCACAGGAATCTGGGGGTGATCGAATTTATTAGAACAAGAATTTGACAAAATGCTCCAAATGATGGAGATAATTCATTATTTCTTTGTTATTTCAGTGATTTTAGGGGGGATCAAAATATTAGAACAGCTGATTGCAATTTTGTGCTCAAAATTGGGGGTGATTGTATTTCAATAGGGGGATTGAATTAATAGAGGGATTACTGTTTATCATGTTCAGCATGGTGACCTCCCTTGAATATATCTTTATGGAAAGTCAGAGACTTGGGATTGCAAGCAGACCTGAACTTTACTATCATTATGCTGTTGATATTTCACCCACCATGCCCACAGGAAATAAAGATTAGTCCCTCCTGGAGTGGACAAGGGTCCAACCGGATAATTTCAATGTCCAAGTTTTTTGTAGTTTTGTGTGAACATGGTAAAAGCGGTTTCTCTTGTCTCTATAGCAGAGACCTTCATGTTACTGTATTATGTTTAGTTCTTCATTGATGGGCATTCAGGGATTGCTTTTCCACATGAATCCAATTCCTGTCAGTACTCCCACAAAATATTCACAGCAATCGAACAGATTCCCATTAAATTTTAGCAATCTGTATAGAAATGATAGCGTTGGATTCCCATGGATTCCTGAAGAGTTCGACTGTGAGAATTTGTTCGGATTCCAGTGGATTTTGTTGAAAAGCAAGGCCTGGCATTATTGGACTACAATATTTATGAGGAATCGATTTCCGTCTTGTGAAAATGTTTCGTGAACCTACAAGGATGACAGGAGATTTTGTATACATATTTTGAAAGTTATCGGTACATTGCGAGTAAGCACAGGAGAATCAAAATTGGGAGATTTCACTCGCTAGTATAGTTCTCATTCATTTCATAATCATCTTCCAACTTTGTATAATGTAACTGTAATTAGATCTGTTCATGTAATCCTTCACAGAAACTCTTATGATTGGCTGGATGGTCTCCCCCACAAGCCAATGAAAATGCTGGATTTCATTTGAAAATTTGAATCGACCAATCAAGTTATAAGATATCCCACAATGCATTGTTGTTTTTGTAAACCTCCATTCACTTACCAGTATCAGGTGAGCATCTGTTCTTATTTGGCTGGTCAGCTTTTTTTTTGCCATGACTAACAAAGGGTGGCATCTTTAAGCTTTAAGACTAACCAAGTTAATGGTCACATTGAAGGTGTGGTCTTAAAGGTGCCACCCTTTGTTATTCATTTATACTACAGAGTCTAACGCAGCTACCCCGGATTCCTAGATTCCTTTATCTGCTTTGTCCTCTCACCTCTGTTTTTTTCACAATGCTCGAGATTGGCCTCACTGATCTTCGTGAAAATGATTGTGTTTGCCTGCAAGCTTATCTAGCCTTGTCTGCACTGTATTTGGTGTTCTCTATCAATATGTATGAAAGCCCAGAATGAGAATACCCATGGAATTCTGAAGAAATCCGTTGTTTAGGGAGTAAACAGTCAAGGTCGCAGCATGCCAAAGCACAAGATTGTCCTCTCTTGAAAACACTGGGTACATTCATAGGTATATTGCCTGGTATGTAGAGCCAATTTAACCTGATGATTTGAGGTCAATCAAGGTATCCAAGAGAGAAAGTATTTTCATCTTCTGCTGTTTGAGAATATTTTGGATGATACACACCGATTTGGAAGCCAGGCTGGTTTTAAAGGTGAACTGCAAAGCTTTACAATGTTCTGTTAAAATGTCATAAAACAAGAACTTCTATAGTTGTTACAGATATGTGTGGTATTAGTTCTGTGGGTTATTGTTTTATTTTGGGTATATGAGAAGTCAAAACTTATACCACCAGAAAACGAGAGCCAGAACTTTTAAAAACGTCATCGCTTGCCTCCCGTTGTTTTTGGAACGTCATGACGTTGTAGTGGTCCTCGCTCATTCATCCGACGTCACATTTAGATAAAACTTGAATGAAGGAGACCGCTATAACGTCATAACGGTCTACAAACCAAGAGAGACTAGCGATGCAAGTTTTCAAGACGGATTTATAACAGGATAACTTAAATATTGTTATTAGTACAATTTTACAAAATATATTTGCCCCAAAAACGTATAAAATTTATGTGACATAATACAAGATGTATATAAGCAAAATTTTAGATAAAATTAAAAGCTTTGCAGTTCACCTTTAATATCAGGAAGACTTCTTTTCTGAACAGTACTTGTATATTAAGTTAGCATAATAAATATGTCCAAATCATGGATCAGAGACTGCCTAAATGGAAGACCTGTAGTTGCTTTGAATATCAGGTGGATTTGTTAATGCTGATGAAGTCAATGGTATGAGGTCTTGTGTGTCACACATGGATAACCTTGGTCTAGATCAGTGGGTCTACAAAGTGCTAAGGCCTATGTGTGTTATCAAGTGTCAAATGAAGCTGTATAAAACTTCTGTCAAAATATTATCAAACTTGAGCACTGTTTTGTGCAGATGTATTTTCCTGCTACTTCTCTCTTTTGACTGGTTTGAGCAGAACCCAACAGCTGATAACAATGTGAATATATGATTTTTCTTTCTTTCATGAGACTATTTATGTTGTGAAAGTATTCCTCATTGTTCTACAAATAGATCATAGAGTAGCTGTTCATTGATATTTCAAATACATTTTATTGACAAATAAATGTACACATAACAAGAGAGATACATGTGTTACTTTCAATTTCTTAAAAATGTTGGCGGTAGTAGTGTTTCGAAAAATGCTGAAAAGCGTATGCCTGAGGATAACATTGCTTGTGCAGTGCCGTCCAAAATCTTCCTGAACTTGTGTAAATTTTACATATAAAGTGAAGACCTTGCCACTTTCGGTCAATCTAAATTATATACAGTATAGAATAAGCTACTGCAAAATACAGTAATGGTCGGGGAGGTTTAATTTTAGCCGAATAAAAAAATTATTTGAGAAATTGTTTAAAATGCATTGTCAACTATTCAGCTAAAAATGAATCGCCCTGACCAATAGTTGCATATAATTCAGAATGATTAAAGTGACAAGTTTTCACTTTATTGTTGGGTTTCACAGTATTTAACCTTTATAAATAGTACTGCACATGCAAAGTCATTGTCTTCAAGTGTACACTTCTCAGCATTTTCCAAAATACTCTGTAAAAATATGACGCACCAGGTGCTACAACCCCTCAGCCCCTAAACAGTCCAGCCCAGCAACATCTCGTGGTATCGTATATATACATGTACATACCAAATTTGAAAGGTTCTCAAGTTATTGCACGGAAATGCATATACATGTAGGATTAAACCATCCGGTGGGGTCACCTATTTGCGAAAGTGTTCAAAATGCAATTCCAGGCGACACCTCATGGCATGGGATATGCATACCAAATTTGAGAAGAATCCGCTGAACGGTGCTCAAGTTATTGCACAAGAATGAATTTCAGACCAGCAAACAGATGGCTGCACGGACACAAAGCGGGACGAACGGATGGACAATCGGAATCCAGTAAATCCCCCTACTATGCACGGGGGTATAAATTGGTAAAGTTGTGATCTTATTGTCCTGGCCTGAAACTAAATGTTGGATGGGGCTTTTGTCCATTGGGGCTTTTGTCCTTAGTTTTCCATTCACTGGGGCTTTTGTGCAAATCCCAAATCTCATATTGTTCATCATTTTCATAGAATAGCTATCATATTTATCGGGGGCGTAGACACATTAATATATCTTGAAGTTTCATACTTTTATTCAGAAGATATAGCAAGTAACCAGTGGCTTTATTCAGTGTATCATTAAAAAATAAAGCCTGTGTATACTATAAACGTGGATCTACAAGGTTCACTGCTGATAATGGCCCCAATGGATACCAAAGTGCTATTTATAAGTGTTCCCAAGACGTGGAAATATCACAAATTTCAACTGAAGCAAAATTAAAGCCAACTGAGTAATTGGTAAATGGTAATTCACAAGTAGAAACAGTTGTGGAGATTTAAATTGTAGATTTAGACTTGCACTGCATGTACATTTTCCAGTACATTATACAACTCATTTCTCTACATGGTTATCTCCCCTGTCCACCTGCAGAATTGTTTTGGTGCATGTAATATGTACATTTATAAGCTCGGGTAGAACGCTTGCAACATCCCATGAATATTTTGAAAGTAGAATGGAAAGAAAACATTTCTGAATACAGAGAAATTATTATGTAAATGATTTGACCACCACTAGTTTTTAAACAGGGAAAATTCCCTGTTTCTTGCCATGCTAGGTGAACTGGCTTATGGGTAATTTCAGAGGTGCGATCTATCCAAGCGGTATGGTTTTCATTACAACACCCCTGCGCAAAATGAGAGAATGACTGAAAGTTCCGCGTCACTCCGTTTATTGAATGCGCTATGAAGTAGTTCGACCTAGTTTTGAATAATTTCTCTGAATTAATCTCACGACGAGCCGTTTCTAGGTGCAGATATTGAAGAATATGTCGAATGCGTTTCCTGGACAACACTTCTGCTGATATCTTGAGAGATTTTCTTCGAAAGATTGTGTTTTGTCTGTAAACTGGTCAATATGGCACAGGTCGTAGTCACGGAATATGCCCACTTCATCTTCGGTTCTGATATATAGTTTCCTTTGGTTGAATGGAATGAATTAAAAGGAAACTTCTTTCTCCATGGGGTGTAAGACGTGAGTACCGAGTGTGAACTGTGTTCAGTCGAGCGCCGTATGCGTTTTATAAGAGAGAGAGAGTCTCTGTTTAACCATTCTCGTCTACGGTACACGTCGATGCTACAACGAACGCTTAATTTAAGCACCCTGAAAATATATGCTGAAATATAGATGTGTGTGGGGTTAGAGTTTTTTTGAGATATGTGTGGGGTTAGAGTCCCCCAAGATGTGTGTGTGGGGTTAGAGTCCCCTGAGATGTGTGTCGGGTTAGAGTCCCCCGAGATGTGTGTGGGGTTAGAGTCCCCCGAGATGTGTGTGGGGTTAGAGTCCCCCGAGATGTGTGTGGGGTTAGAGTCTCCCAAGATGTGTGTGGGGTTAGAGTCTCCCAAAATGTGTGTGTGGGGTTAGAGTCCCCCGAGATGTGTGTGGGGTTAGAGTCCCCCGAGATGTGTGTGGGGTTAGAGTCCCCCGAGATGTGTGTGGGGTTAGAGTCCCCCGAGATGTGTGTGGGGTTAGAGTCCCCCGAGATGTGTGTGGGGTTAGAGTTTTTTGAAATATGTGTGGGGTTAGAGTCCCCGTGTAGAATGTGTGGGGTTAGAGTCCCCAAAGTGATTGTCAATAAAGCGTTCGTCGTCATGTACCGTACGACACCACCACAAAAAGTGTTTGTTGAATTTTGTGTTAGGGGGAGGGGCCTTACATGAGGAGTCGGAGAAAGCCAATGAAATACACCGAATTTACGAAAAGACGTCATGTTTTAAGATCGGCTGAACCGCACTGCCAAAATTATAGTGCAGTCCCGGTGAGAGAGTTAGAAAAGGAGAGACGAGGAGGCAGTTTCGTTTTCGTTCCATCAGTCGACTGGAGAGTTTTGACACTGTGCGAGTGTGACATTCGGACAGATCGAGGTGTGTAAACGTTTTATACCCGTCACTCAATTCATTACTTGTTTCCCGGCGCACACGTGTTAATATTATCAAATAAATGAATGTTGCAAGTTTCCGCGCTACTGCGTGACTGAAAGCATGCACATGGCATGACTGAAAGCCGCCGTTTTGTGTGCTAAGTTTGAAAACATTTCTTGCAAGGAAAACTTGATTTATTTCATCAAGCGAAAGCATCCTTTTTACTGCAATTTTCAAATTGACTGATCTTATCGTCCTGCATCATTTGTCATCCAGCAAAAGTAATGTTCTTGATTCTTACCATATCCGTAATGGCAGCTCGTTGAACAGGTCAGGGAAAAGGACTAACTGGGATATATATCCCAATTGGGATAAAATATCGCAATTTGAATATTTTTTTCATACTTCCACATGTTCAAGCTGGCATATTGTGCTAGTAGTTCTTCTGTTCGTTTAAAGACATACAACAGTGGTTATTGATGGGAAGTATACTGCAACAACAGCATCAAAAAGTATTGCACGTAATTGCAATTGCACAGATAATAATGTCGACGAGAAAAGATCAGCAAAATTATACAATCGTATTGTCAGTTTTGTGAAGTAAATTCTATCTTGTTTTTGGTAGTTTTGATGCCGAAATCCGACATTGCCGTTTAGTATGAAAATCGGTGAAAATATCCCAATTAGGATATATTTCAATATCCAAACTTTGATTTAATATCTTAGGTGGGATATATACCCAATCTTAAATAAATTAATATCCTATCAATGCTCCCCAATCGTATATGTCGCTATGTAGGATCTTACTGATTTCAATTGAATTTTGTGTTCGGAGCGCCCAGCTCATGAATATTTAATAGTCTTATGACATCACAACCGCATTTTAACTACTTTACTTGAGTCGGGCAGGGGGATAGGTTCATGGACTCAAGGTTACGTCAAGGACGAGTCCATAATTCTACCCCGCATTATGGAGCCAACCTGGCGGGTGGGCGGCAACATCAGAAGATTCCCCGACAGCTTGGCGTGTGCTTCGGCTGAGCCAACCAGAAAGCACTTGTCATTACGTTCCCTTCAAAGCACTATGAAAACCTCTCGGGATCGGTCAACACGCGCCTTACTGCAAGCCGGTTAGATCCTAACAGCGACATATCCAAATGGGGAAGCCGTTAGGATTTAATTTTAATTAGATTGGATATATACCCCACTTAGTGCTTTGCTCTGACCTGTTGAAGTTGACAAAATAATTTTCTGTTTGGGCCAGGCAGTGGAGGTAAATTTATTATGTCTCCCCCAACTATGTTGGGGGGAGACATCTAGTGTTTGTGCTGTCTGTCTGTCTGTCTGTCTGGATGGATGTCTGGATGTCTGGATGGATGTCTGTCCGTCCCCTTGCCTTGTCTGCAAGATATCTTGAGAACTACTGGATGGAATTTCACCAAACTTGGATGGAAGCTTCATTGGGACAGCCTCCCCATTTGATTAGGTTTTGGTGTGTGTGTGTGCATTCATCCGTGTCCGGTGTCCGTCCGTCCGTCCATCTACTGGTACATGTATATACAGGCCTTGTCTGCAAGATATCTTGAGAACAACTGGATGGAATTTCACCAAACTTGGATGGAAGCTTCATTGGGATAGCCCCGTCATTTGATTAGGTTTTGGTGTGTATGTGTGCATTCATGCGTGTCCGGTGTCCGTCCGTCCGTCCATCTACTTGTACATGTATATACAGGCCTTGTCTGCAAAATATCTTGATAACAACTGGGTGGAATTCACCAAACTTGGATGGAAGCTTAATTGGGATAGCCCCGTCATTTGATTAGGTTTTGGTGTGTGTGTGTGTGTGCATTCATGCGTGTCCGGTGTCCGTCCGTCCGTCCATCTGCTTGTACATGTATATACAGGCCTTGTCTGCAAAATATCTTGATAACTACTGGACGGAATTTCACCAAACTTGGATGGAAGCTTCATTGGGATAGCCTCTCATTTGATTAGGTTTTGGTGTGTGTGTGCGTTCATCCGTGTCCATCGTCCGTCCGTCCGTCCATCTTCATGTACATGTATATACAGGCCTTGTCTGCCAGATATCTTGAGAACTACTGGACGGAATTCCACCAAACTTGGATAGAAGCTTCAGCGAGATAGCCCCCCCCCCCCATTTGATTAGGTTTTGGTGTGTGGGCGTGCAGTCATGCGTATCCGGTATCCGTCCGTCCGTCCATCTACTGGTACATGTATATACAGGCCTTGTCTGCAAGATATCTTGAGAACAACTGGATGGAATTTCACCAAACTTGGACGGAAGCTTCATTGGGATAGCCCCGTCATTTGATTAGGTTTTGGTGTGTGTGTGTGCATTCATCCGTGTCCGGTGTCCGTCCGTCCGTCCATCTACTTGTACATGTATATACAGACCTTGTCTGCAAGATATCTTGAGAACTACTGGACGGAATTTCACCAAACTTGGATGGAAGCTTCAGTGGGATAGCCCCCTCATTTGATTAGGTTTTGGTGTGTGTGTGTGCATTCATCCATGTCCGGTGTCCGTCCATCCATCTACTTGTACATGTATATACAGGCCTTGTCTGCAAGATATCTTGAGAACTACTGGACGGAATTTCACCAAACTTGGACGGAAGCTTCAGTGGGATAGCCTCCTCATTTGATTAGGTTTTGGTGTCTGTGCGTGCATTCATCCGTGTTCGGTGTCTGTCCATCTACTTATACATGTATATACAGGCCTTGTCTGCAAAATATCTTGAGAACTACTGGACGGAATTTCACCAAACTTGGATGGAAGCTTCATTGGGATAGCCTCTCATTTGATTAGGTTTTGGTGTGTGTGTGCGTGCGTTCATCCGTGTCCATCGTCCGTCCATCTTCATGAACATGCGTATACAGGCCTTGTCTGCAAGATATCTTGAGAACTACTGAACGGAATTTCACCAAAATTGGAAGGTTCATTGGAATAGCCCCCTCATTTGATTAGATTTTGGTTTGTGCGTGCATTTATCCTTGTCCATTGTCCGTCCATCCATTCATCTAATTGTACATGTATATACAGACCTTGTCGGCAAGATATCAGGAGAACTACTTGACACTTATTTCTACATTAATTTTATAGGACTTTCCCTTAAATAATGTGCCCACTCAAGGCAAGGTGGGGGGTTGGGGGAGACGTATGTTTTTGCTTAAAAAAACAACCAGCATAGGCTTCATGCCGGAGCGGCAACCCAAGGGTCAAAGCGGAACCTCTAGTTTTTTTATGTTAATGATGGTTTTCTGTGTCTGTGATTGAATTTTTTAGTAACGTAAGGGTATTTTTTCTGTGTGCAATTGCTGAATGGATTTTAAAATAATTATTCGATGTACCGGTAGGCATACGTGTAATCTTGAAGAAGACCTATAGGCTACTTATATTATTTTCTGGTTGTCAATTGCCACACAAATAAATTATGAATATGAATCAGATTCAGTGACTTCATTCTTGTACATGTCTACAATAACAATGTCATTGAGCTTTGGCTGCCGGTTGCTGTGTGCATGAATACATAAACCATGAATGAAAGCCGATCTGCTTCCTGGGCAACAATGTTCACTATGATGCGGACACCGACCTCTGCAATATTGTAGGGTTACTACCAAAATGTTATCTTGTTTAGTTCAGATAATATACAATTTTTAATCTTCGGTGTTGTGTTCTTTATCGGGGAAAGGTAATTTCATTGGGTTGTCAAACAATTGTGATAACAGTTGAACGCCTCAACAAAATTGTTTCCATCGTCCACTGGTACCACATATGCAACTCTCATTTGCCTAGACTTTCTTTACAGTATTGCTGAAGTATCTTCAATAATTAGAGCTAAGCTTCACAAATTCACATCACGTATGCAACGAGAGACACATCAGAAATATATTGAACAGGACCAATTCCTTCCCTGTTTTTTAGCAGCCTTGGATGCTTTCATTAGAAACTTACCACAAGAAGGCCATCATACATAATGTTGAAATTAAACCATGCTACAGATGGACATAAAAGTGGACGGACAGACGAGGATCTGACCAACGAAACATCTATATTGGACAGAAGTTTCATCGACCTGCCTTTAGTAGTTCTCAAGATATGGGATCCCGGGGAAAAGAGGACGGACAGACAGATGGACGGACGGACAGACGGGGTGACAACAATACCCCTCAGCCCAATCGGGCTGAGGGGTAACAAGTCATTTCACTGAGGCTTTACTCATATTAAGTTTCCAGTGTGTGTGGTTTTACTGTTAAAGGGTCGGGTTTATGGTCTCCTTACAGATGTATCGGCCATGATGGCCTTTAGTTGTAGTTCTGATGTGCCTTAAAGGAGAAGAAAACATATGACTAATCTATACACTGAACGAAAGATCTATCTCCCCCGTATCCAAAAATGTAAGCAAATATTTTTTGCGATTTTTTACCGTCAATCTATTCATATAGAAACATCAAAACTGGACCGATTCATAAGTGTCGCCATTACAAGGGCTTGCGTCTATTTTAACCAATCAGAAATGCTGAAAACATATTGTGCACATCGCTTCGTGACGTCAGCCGGGCTCATGCTCACTTTCGCCCTGTACGTTATTAGTAAGAGAAACTCTCGGGACTGCTGTCTATATTTTGTATACCGTTATAATTTGATAGAGGTATTCCGCAAATACACAGCATCATGCCGTAGTGTGTGGCGTTTGGCTGTTCTAAAAGAACTGGGAATAAAAACCTTCCAAAGACCGTGACATTTCATCAGATGTACTGAAACAGTGGGTGCATAACGTCGGTCGGCATGATTTTACTCCAAACTCATCAGGGAAGAACTTTCGCACGGTGAGGCTGCTGCAATAAATTGGAGTGAGTTCATCAGTCTTTCAACACTATTTCAGTCATATCACGATGTGCGGTTCCTATTCCTGTCAAGTTGTAATCATTCCAATGTAAGAAAGGCTTGGTTTGTAATATCTCTCCATGCAATGTCATTATATTTTCACCTTCCCCGCTAGAGAGCGGCGAGGCCCCGGTGACGTCACACGCTTAGACGATCCTAGCCTGAATGGCGGCACGCTTGAGAGACAATGATGCGCAGGTTGAACGCCGATTTAATCGAGAAGAAAAAATCGCAAAAAATATTTGCTTACATTTTTGGATACGGGGGAGAAAGATCTTTCATTCGTTGTATACTTTAGTCATATGTTTTCTTCACCTTTAAGACCTGAATTATAGGTGTAAACAATCTGTGCCGAAGTTTTTATCTATTTAACATTTCATAAAGGAAAAGAATATCCAGAATTAAGCTAGTTGTCATTTATTTCTTAGCTGAACTTTTGTCATGTTCTGCTACTGTAGACTGCAGATATTGGTCCATTTTGAGGGCACTGGTTCCCTTAACCACAAAATTGCAGAGAATTCTTGGTTTCCATGCAATAAATAACTCCAGTTTGTGGACACTGGATTGTGACCTCATTTCAGTGTTTACCAATTAGTCTGAAGTGTAACTCGACACATGAAGTACCAAAATTCTGCATCTAAATAACCCATAGGCAGCATCACCTGGTGGCCATATTGAAATCTTCTGGCGTTGTGTTTCCATCATATCTGCTCATATCATGACCTGGTGTAACCTTTCCACCACGTACAACAAGATGCACATTCAGAAGAGCATTTGTTCTACATATACCTTATGATGAAGAGAATAAGATAGAAATAAGATCCAATACTGGATTTCAGAAAACCAAATAGGAATGTATATATACTAATGCCATTTATAAAGTAGGTAAACGTTTATATCCAATTACTTTTTCGATGACACTTTCTTGGTGAAGCACATATACTAGTGCTGGATGGGTCAGTCCCGTGCGAGACTCGAACCCGCGCCCTCAGAGTTTGGAACCAAATCGCCAGCAGTAAATGCAAGCACTCTAGACCGCTCGGCCACCTCAGCTTCCACAAAAGAGGAAGTTCAGAGATCGGAGTCTAGATTACATGCCATTATTCAGTCTATCAGAGGGGGAGTAAATGAGCATAATCTAAATTCCGATCTGCGAACTTCCTCTTTTGTGGAAGCTAAGGTGGCCGAGTGGTCTAGAGCGCTTGCATTTACTGCTGGCAATTTGGTGCCAAACTCTGAGGGCATGGGTTCGAGTCTCGCACGGGACTGACCCATCCAGCACTAGTATTTGTGCTTTACCAAGAAAGTTTCATCCTAAAAATAGTTGGATATAAAATAAGAATGGATCAGATAAAATGCTATGATCCTAAATTGTTCTCTGTTATAAAATCTCCCATCACAGTTTTTGTTGGATCATTCTTCTTGGTCTGTGCGTCAACCTGATGAAAAATTTGTGAATACGGAGATGCCGACTGTCACCAGAATTTCCTTAAAATTTACACCATTTGTATTCTTCTCCAAACAAAGAGCTCCTGTCTGAGGGACATAACTCTACAGTCAGTACAACCCTTGGTAATGGAGAGCCTCACGCTCATGTGATGAAGAAGTAGAGTAGATTTACGGGCAGTGGGTCATCCAAGTAAGCCCCCTGACGAATCTGTCTGTGAAACAGTCTGTTCTTCATCTGAAATATCTAAGTCTTTCAAAAACTTCTGCGTTACTTTTGAGGAAATATCCAAATCATCCATATTGTGATCCGATGTGTCGGCGGGTGTGCAGTTGTTCACTGGTGATGACTGTTTATGGACAGGTTTGAAATACCGCTCACGAAATGATGAGATCTCGTAATGGTCTTTTCCCACACCGGCCCCCAAGCCTTCCACTTCCTCCTGTGTCGTAGAAACAGTGACATATAATGTCGTGAATGTAGTGTACGGTAATTCCCCTAATAATTCAATCACAGGAAGTTCACTTTTCAACGCTGTTCTTCAAACAAAGAGAAAAAGTAACATTCCCCTTCTTCATTCAAATTGATGAAAAGTCATATAATGACAAAATATGACACTTTGAAGCATGGTACCATGAAGAATATTGCCAAATATAAGCCATTTTTGCTGCACTTCCAGTGATCGAATTATTAGGGGAATTACCGTAATAAACAGGAAATAAATCCACAAACCATGAAATACAGTTTGAGAATTGATGGAAAGCGATCAGAGAGCAGGATAATGCAGAGATATGGTAAACATGGAAATCATACTCATCATATATGCATACTTTTGTACTTGACATGTATATGAATTTAAAGAGGTAGTAGCGTGATTTTAATTGTTTGGGTAAACTGAACAGCATGATCACTTGCAACATTTGCCAAAAGATTTTCAAGTATTGAAGTCTTGTATTTCTTACAGGGACCAATATTGTCAGATTCTTCAATTCGATCTAGTGAACAACATGAAAATGGGAAATGACCGAGATGACGTCGGATAATGTGATCATGTATCCATGACGTCACGTTAGAAGCCGTCACAGTGCAATAAAAGTTCTAAGATCGAGTATGACGTTGCAAAGCATCACGCTCGGAATGCCAGTGAGCGTTTTGTGACGTCATCTCAGGCACTGGAGCCAAGTGCAGGTGCTGTTACGTTTTTCAGAGAATGTTAGAAGTGTGATTTCAATGCCCGTTATATTAAAAAATTAGGTCACAGAAAAACGTTCGCCATAGTTGTTCTCAACCATTAAATAAGTTTTTTATAGAAATATGTTTATTTGCTGAATATTTTTAAATGACGCTACTACCTCTTTAAAGATTCGTTTGATGACAAATGGACTCAACTTTGACCTGTTGACCCAGAGAAAAAGGGTCAGTCTCACTGATTTTAGACTTCTGCTCTGACAGTGACCATATGTGTGATGTAACTTCGGTGTTCCTAGGCATAGTCAATCTTGTGATATGTGTTAATGAGAAAAGGAAGATTGACAGAAATTCTGATTGTAAAACATGACCTCATCTACTGAGGTGCATATAAACCACAGTGGAGCTGGCTTCAGCAGAACACACCAGGGTGTTCAGAGTGAAATAAGAAAGTCTTTCATTAACCAACACTTTGGACCACTGTCAAAGATATAAAACCCCCCAAAATATTCTAGCTGCTTTTAACTTTGATCACATTTACTATTTTAAATTATTTAACTTTATAAAACACATTATTCATATGCTCTAGTGTACGAACATGATGGTATAGAACTACATTATATTTTGAAATAGTTTTTCAACACAAGCCTTTGTCATAATTTCTCGGACAGTTCTGATCGAAGGGAGAGCACTGTGACTGACCTGGTATTCTTGGATTTTCTCCATGGTGATGAGACGACGACTAACTTTGACACTGAGAGGCTGTTCACAGTTTGATATCAGCTTCAGACAAGGGTGGTGAGGAATGTTCTCTTCAGAATACCTTCACAAATCAACAAACAAATACACACATTTTACATTCGTGACAAATAGACAAAGCAAGAAGAAAGCCCTCTTCAGAAGCTAAGTAGACACCTACAACCAAAATATCCATATATGGCCTTTATCATAAGTAACCCGGGTAGGTTGCGCCATCAGGCAGAACTTTTAACGGAGTTATATCACTAACCCCCTCGTTTGTTTAGCATATTCTGATCGGATGCAGCTGTACTTGGTTGCAATGCCAAAGGTCATTTTCAGTACTTTGTTGACTTCTGACATCAACACAGAATGGATGTTCAAAAACGAGCTGCCCTGGGTAGAGAAGAAGCGAGAGACGCTTATGGGGATATGCATTTTACTTCATCACAGTAAAAAGTCTATTGGGAACTCAAGGAATATTAACAGGCTCACTCTTCATGTGAGAGAAGGGTATCTATCGGCTGATAAACACATAAGTTGAGAGGGTTGAAAAACAAAATTCTCTGACGGTACATACTCATTGTCTTGTATCAAAAAGAAATGTTCAAACCTTCATCTGCTGATGAACACATTGAACAGAAAAGGGTTCTTCTGGGGATGCAGATTATTGTGGTAACCCCTAAAATTCATACCATGTTTTCCCATGCTCACCCGTGTGGTAGTAAAGGCTCGATTTATCTGCAATACAGCTACCATTTGGGATGACAGAGTATGGATACTCACTCCAGCCTGTGGACTGGTAAGAGTATGGATACTCAGTCTAGCTGGTGAACTGGTGCGAATATAGATACTCAGTCCGGCTGGGGGTCTGGTCTGGTGAGAGTATGGATACTCACTCCAGCCTGTGGACTGGTGAGAGTATGGATTACTCACTCCAGCCTGTGGACTGGTGAGGATATGGATTACTCACTCCGGCCTGTGGACTGGTGAGAGTATGGATACTCACTCCAGCCTGTGGACTGGTAAGAGTATGGATACTCAGTCTAGCTGGTGAACTGGTGTGAATATAGATACTCAGTCCGGCTGGGGGTCTGGTGAGAGTATGGATTACTCACTCCAGCCTGTGGACTGGTGAGAGTATGGATTACTCACTCCAGCCTGTGGACTGTGAGGGTATGGATTACTCACTCCAGCCTGTGGACTGGTGAGAGCTGTTCGGCAAATTGCAGAATTCGGCAACGTTGTCGAATTCGGCAACAGTTTCTGAATTCAGAAACATGAAACATTCAGCAAAGTTCCCGAATTCAGCAACGTTCCAGAATTTGGGAATTCACGTATAACATGGAGGATATAGGACTGAAGAAACATTTTCCCACTTATAGAGACAGCTAGAATTTCAAAATCACAGCATGGAATATTGATCAAGAGAACAAATGTTGTTACTCATTGATAGAAAAATTGTAATGCCATTCATTGAGAAGAAGTGCCAGTTACATTTTTAGTTGAAAAGTGGCCAAAGTTCCCAAATTTGTAAACCTGTTTATTGTTGAGGAAATAGGACAAGAACACATTTTCTCACTTTCTGCAAAAACGACAGCTAGAATTTTGAAATCACAGGATGGAAGAGAATGAAAGTTGTCACCTATTGATAGAAACATTATAATACCATTCATTGAAAATAAGCCCCATTTATGTTTTTAGTTGAAAAAGTGACCCAGAGTTACCGATTTCGTAAACAATTTCAGTCTACTGTTCCCGAATTCGACAATGTTGCCGAATTCTGCAATTTCCCGAACTGAGAGTATGGATACTCACTCCAGCCTGTAAACTGGTGAGAGTATGGATACTTACTCTGGTCTGTAAACTGGTGAGAGTATGGATACTTACTCTGATCTGTAAACTGGTGAGAGTATGGATACTTACTCTGGTCTGTAAACTGGTAGCCAGTATACTAATCTACTGTGAAGATGAAGAAATTTTGCAGCGAAGTTCAGCAAATCTTTAAATATGTCAGATAAATTGTAATTCACTCGCTGAGGTACATGGCCATCTTTGCTGGAAATAGACAAAACATATATACAGCTGTGACAAATATTGACAATGTTGAATACTGATTAGCGGCTACATTATTATATAGAACTAAATATAAACATAAAAGTTACAGCATTAACTTAAAGGTGAAATGCAAAGGTTTTTAGATTCTTCTTTTTATATTCTACATAGATTGAATAATAACAGAAATATCAGTCTGTCCAATTCGCTTGGTTTAATTTGAAGTAGTTTGTCTGCTAGAAGCGTTTAAAATGTTGGTACACCAATCCCTTCCGAATTCAAATTTACAACCTGGCATCGCTTATCTTTCCTTGATTGTGATGTCATATCAGACAAGCTTCCCGAAAACTGAACTTTATAAGTATTGACATCCGACCAGGTGGTCTGATGTGACGTCACAAACCAGCGTCAACCAAGGGCAGCTAAACGTTGCTGATTTCATTTCTGAAATTGGCCGGGTTTGAAAATACCAATTTTGGAGCATTTTTCTAATGCTACTAAGAGACAAAATACTTCTGACAGACAAAACCAAAAAAAGTAAATCGACTGATAGTTCCAACATTAGCTCACCCGCAAAGAACACAAAATGAAAAATATGAAAACCTTTGCATTTCACCCTTAACATCAGCATAGAGCCATCAACACTGAGCTGAGAATAATAACCGAGTTCTGAACTTCACAATAAAATGAATGTGTTGCAATGGAAATTAAGTATAAGGAAACAGGTTACGACTGTTCCAGTCTAGTATGTCAGTAATTTGATTCTATGGTATATGGCACAGCTGAGTGGTTTGCAGTCATTTAACATTAGAGTGGTCTATGTAGGAGACAGTAATTTCCCTAATAATTCGCGATGCAGTGATGAAACTCGCTACTCCAAAAATTGGTTACTTTCGAATTATTTGTCGAGGTAATTCCAGAAAAACGCTTGTGTTCGAATTGTATGAAATACGCTGATTATCACAGAAAATCCAAAATGGCGGACCGCTTCACCGCGATCGTTGTGATCTATTTATTACGGTGTATTATGTTATTATCTCTATCATAGTTCATTCAAAAGACTCTGGAACTCTTTAGGGAGAAATATTAGCATTCCGAATTGGTTGTATGAAAAGTCTGAAGTGACTATTTATCGTAAAACTATATAGTAATCGGGTGAATTTTGTGAACAAGTTGGTGAATTAAAATTATCGTGTTATGAATTAATATAACATACGAATAAAGACGTAAACGGTATTAAACAGTACAATGAAGGCTGGGGTCAAATACGAAGCTGCGCATCTGAAAACCCCTCGGCTCTGGGCGCCAGCCATTCATAATGTATTCAATTTGAAGCAAGACTTCAGGAACACCAAGCAGTCAAGTGACAAATATACAGATTATGAAAAAATTTGCCATTAGAAATGGCCTCTAAGGTTTATGTCCAATCAGAGAAGTCGGTATTCATTACATAAGTCTGTTGATGCATCGATGATGTATACCAAATTTTGTCATAGAGCATTTGAAAATTATCAGAGATAGAGATCATTAATGATTTCGCATAAATTAAAGATGGCCGCCCATCCTTCCCACCACTCAGAGAAACTGATGTGGTTATTCATTGCAAGTGTCTTGATACAAAGATATACATCATCAAAGATTTTGCATAAATTAAAGATGGCCACCAAGGTTTCCGCCCAATCAGAAACACCAGAACTGCCATTTATCGTAAGTCTATTGATGCATCGATGATATATGCCAAATTTTACATCGAGCACTCGAACGGTATCAGAGATAGAGATCATTAATGATTTCACATAAATTAAAGATGGCCGCCCATCCTTCCTGCCACTCAGAGGAACTGATGTGGTTATACATTGCAGGTCTCTTGATACATCGATGCTGTATACCAAGTTTCGTATAGAACACTTGAATGGTATCAAAGATATATATCATTAAAGATTTTGCATAAATTAAAGATGGCCGCCAAGGTTTCCACCGAATCAGGGAAACTGGTTTGGTCATTCCTTTGAAGTTTCTTGATGCATCGATGATCTATACCAAGTTCACACACGGAACAGTGAAATGGTACCTAAGATACACAAGATTAATAGGGTTCTGGGTCATGAGCATATGGATGTGCAGTGCAAGTTTGGTGTGCCTAGGGTAAGTCGTTCTAAAGATATCTTGGTAACGAGAAAGCTGTGATGGTTTCGCATAAATTAAAGATGGCCGCCAAAGTTTCCAACCAATCAGGTCCAGATTCAATAGGGTTCTGCGTCACGCGCATACGGATGTGCACTGCAAGTTTGGTGTGCCCAGGGTAAGTCGTTCTGAAGATATCTTGGTAACGAGAAAGGTGTGACGGACGGACGGACAGACGGACAGACGTACATGACGACGACAATACCCTTCGGCCAAATTTTGGCCGAGGGGTAAAAAACTTGGCTTCCCCCATGTCTCTTTTCTGGGGGCGCCCTAGACGGCGAGGGGCGCATGTTTGCTAGCTTCAATCAGTGTGATTGGTTCTTGTGCCCGCTCGACCAAGGCTTGGGCGTTGATAGGCATGGAGAAGACCTTGTCGAGTGGACGGGCCAGACACTTATATTCTCATGGAATAAACTTTTTTTGTTTTCTTAATATACGTGATTCTACTGCATGTCTGAATGTTAAAGTCATACCTTTAGGCCGCTGATAATTAATGGTTCATTTCCCATAAACAGCCCTCATCTATATTTTGAGGGCAAATAATTAAAATCCATGAGGGATTTACATTTTCATGAGTAAAACTTGCTCATTTTCTTCATATTTGTCACACTCAGCATATATGTGTATTTTTATAAGCAAGGTTATGAGAAACAATTAATTAACAGTGGCCTTACTGTTACTATAACTATACTTAAACAGGTATCCCACAACTTAACAATATCAAAACCATATATTGACAAAACTGGTAATCTTGTGATGTGTTGTTTGTATTAAATCTGTATAATGAAAAAATGCATGTTAGATAAATACACAATCCCACGTACAATAAAATCGTAAAGTGACTTGCTACAAATGTTGAAGAAATTATCACGACTAGACATGTTTTATTTATTTATTTATTTTTTATATATATGTAATCTGTATTGTTGCCAATATAATGAATACATTTCTTTACAAAATTTTAGCCCTTTTCATTCTTTTTATCCCAATGTTACAGTGTCATCCCTAACCATTTTACGGAATAAACAAACTGGTCATTTGGTATGGATGCAGAGTGTATTATACAGTATGGAGAGTTCTCAAACTCTGCCTTGGCGGGTTGGCTCATTCAATAGTTATTCTTATTATCAAACAACATCATATGCATTTAACATGTAGAATTTTGAGATTTTTTTAGACACATCCCAAATTATTAAATGTATAGTGGTCCAGTCCCCCTTACTTTTCATCTGTCAGTAACACTTCATCTTTCTCTGTGCCTATCTTCCTGGCCGATTCTCGTATACCATACGGAGCTAGAAAACAAAAGAATTAAAACGTCAAACACTATATCTCGTAGAGGGATCAAAACATGTACAACATGTGTTTCCTACCAACCTAATACAGAACCCCAATTTGATCTCATTAGTACAATTCTCCAGCGTTATCTAGCCTTGTTGTTGTACTTAAAGTAACTCTTCAACACTGTAGCAAGACAGAATGATAATAAGAAAAGGTTGTTGACAAATAAATAATGCCCACATTAACCATATTGTAATTTCTACAATTGTGGATGTCAGCTGTCCTCTTTGATATGCCAAATCATATTTTCCAGTGTAATTTGTTTCAATCAAGGGGAGATAATTTGTCACTAATTTGTCACAATAGGGGAGATAATTACTGTTGAATAATGAAATTGGCCTACTGTAAGTCTGTCCATTTTTATTTGTCTACTTTGGAGCTTTAAAAAATTAATGGTTGGATCTGCATATATAGTTGGGTTGGGTTTTTTTGCAGCGGGTGCTGGGCTCACTGAGTCATGGTTATGTGAAATGTACATGTGTCAAGTGCAGGTGTTCATTGGGAGATTCCATTTCACAAGTCATAATCAATTTGAGTAGTGCAATAGAATAGAAATAATGTTTTCATGGGCGTGCTAAATTGTTATTTTACGCACGGTTAGTGTGGGAAAGTTCATAAATTTTAGGGCACAGGGAATATTAACTTTCTCACACTAACCATGCGTAAAATAACGATTTAGCACGCCTATGAAAACATTATTTCTTAAATGACACAGGAGAAACTAAAAGGAGAAGTTGGGAGGACATTTGCTACCACTCACGGTCTGTTATAATACTGTCAAACATGGGTTGCTGTCTCCACATGGCATCTTTAGAGGCATCACCGAGCAGAGCATCGAGGTATTGATGTTCTAATCCATACTGTCTCAGATTGGCACGTATGTTTTCATCTGGCCCGCGGTGTTTCTGGTTGTGTCGACTTGATCGACCTGTTGACGAGGACTCAAATTTAACACAGGTTAAAGTATGCATGCCAGCCAGTTTTACAGGATCATTTCTTAAGGGGCATCAATACTTAACGGCCTGATATTGAAGTACAACATATTAAAACATTTATACAAACAGAAGCTTATAAGAAAATAATATATTTCATCATGCTTTTTTTCACATTAGGCATTTCTCATATCCATGGGAGAATCTAAAGGAATAATATGAATTTAAATGGGATTTAAGGCTGACATAAATCAGGGGTTCATACAAGTCATTTTCATGGCTACTCGCAGCAAAATATTGAGTTTTTTAAATGTGAAAATTGAATTTATTTTTAATTTTAGCGACCCTTTTGCAAATCAAATTGAATATTTTTACATTTTAGCATCCCCATGCAATTCCTGGTTAAATACCTACACAGGTGTTTGGTAAGCTATTTAGTGGGGGAGGGGGGGGGGGGTATCGTCAACAATAGAAGATCCACATGTATTCTGCTTTTCTCTTTCCAGACACAATATTCTCTCTCATTGCTATTGAAGACCAATCATCCATGGCTTCATCGTAGAAGATGAGAATGATGAATACATAAGGAGCATTCAAATGCGCACTTAATATCCAATTGTAGTCAATTTCTTTGCTTGTATTTTTACCACATACATTAGCGATTAACATTAGCCACAAAATGGGTCCTTCACCATGTTGATTTCTGGCAATAACGATTATGTTTGTGGCAAAACTATTTTAAAATATAGGAGAAAATTTAATATCCAAAGTCTACCAACTGTGAGCTTTTCCATCACATAGCTGAAATTTTACCTTTTGATAACAGTTTTGAAGAAAATACTAAGTCTGATATTCATTTTCAATTGATTTAAATGCTTCTTTTCTCTGTAACTATGGATGTGTGGGCAATTCCCTGTAACTATGGATGTGTGGGCAATAATTCTCTGTTAATATGGACATGTGGGCAATAATTCCCTGTAACTATGGAACTGTGTGCAATAATTCCCTGTAACTATGGAACTGTGGGCAATAATTCCCTGTAACTATGGAACTGTGGGCAATAATTCTCTGTAACTATGGAACTGTAGTGGGCAATAATTCTCTGTTAATATGGACATGTGGGCAATAATTCCCTGTAACTATGGAACTGTGGACAATAATTACCTGTAACTATGAAACTGCGGACAATAATTCTCTGTTAATATGGACATGTGGGCAATAATTGCCTGTAACTATGGAACTGTTGGCAATAATTCCCTGTAACTATGGAACTGTTGTCAATAATTTCCTGTAACTATGGAACTGTGGTCAATAGTTCTGTTAATATGGACATGTGGGCAATAATTCCCTGTCACGATGGAACTGTGGGCAATAATTCCCTGTAACTATGGAACTCTGGGCAATAATTACCTGTAACTATGGAACTGTGGGCAAAAATTCTCTGTTAATATGGACATGTGGGCAATAATTCCCTGTAGCTATGGAACTGTGGGCAATAATTCCCTGTAACTATGGAACTGTGGGCTAAAAATTCTGTTAATATAGACATGTGGGCAATAATTCCCTGTAACTATGGAACTGTGGACAATAATTCTCTGTTAATATGGACATGTGGGCAATAATTCCCTGTAGCTATGGAACTGTGGGCAATAATTCCCTGTAACTATGGAACTGTGAGCAATAATTCTATTAATATGGACATGTGGGCAATAATTCCCTGTAACTATGGAACTGTGGGCAATAATTCTCTGTTAATATGGACTTGTGGGCAATAATTCCCTGTAGCTATGGAACTGTGGGCAATAATTCCCTGTAACTATGGAACTGTGGGCAATAATTCTGTTAATATGGACATGTGGGCAATAATTCCCTGTAACTATGGAACTGTGGGCAATAATTCCCTGTAACTATGGACATGTGGGTAATAATTCCCTGTAACTATGGACATGTGGGAAATTCCCTGTAACCATGGACATGTGGAAGTTTATCTGTCAGAAAACAATAAAACTGACCAAGCCAAAATTGTGTTGTTGTCAAAAGAAAAAGGGTCAGTCAGTTACCTCCCATTTGAAACACAAATAATCAATAACCTGAACCTTGTTTGATGATTTCTGACAGTTTTTCATTCTCTTGCGTGAAATTTGTTGCCCCACAATCATCATTTGATATGAATAATAATTGTGCACATTCTTGTCTTTGATGTTTGAAGAGACAACCTACCTTTACCATGTATTATAAGGTAGTCAATGTCTGTACCCAGAACATAGCCCCCAAAATGTGCACATGCCACCAACAGGCTACCTGGATTGACAAAGATAGATAAATGGTGAGAACTCTCATGAAATATAGCCAGCTCCAAGTATGGATAGAGTAATATAGCTAGATCCATTTACAGATAGAGTAATATAACTAGATCCATGTGCAGATAGAGTAATATAGCTAGATCCATGTACAGATAGAGTAATATAACTAGATCCATGTGCAGATAGAGTAATATAGCTAGATCCATGTACAGATAGAGTAATATAACTAGATCCATGTGCAGATAGAGTAATATAGCTAGATCCATGTACAGATAGAGTAATATAACTAGATCCATGTGCAGATAGAGTAATATAGCTAGATCCATGTACAGATAGAGTAATATAACTAGATCCATGTGTAGATAGAGTAATATAGCTAGATCCATGTACAGATAGAGTAATATAACTAGATCCATGTGCAGATAGAGTAATATAGCTAGATCCATGTACAGATAGAGTAATATAACTAGATCCATGTGCAGATAGAGTAATATAGCTAGATCCATGTACAGATAGAGTAATATAACTAGATCCATGTGCAGATAGAGTAATATAACTAGATCCATGTACAGATAGAGTAATATAACTAGATCCATGTACAGATAGAGTAATATAGCTAGATCCATGTACAGATAGCGTAATATAACTAGATCCATGTGCAGATAGAGTAATATAGCTAGATCCATGTACAGATAGAGTAATATAACTAGATCCATGTACAGATAGAGTAATATAACTAGATCCATGTACAGATAGAGTAATATAACTAGATCCATGTGCAGATAGAGTAATATAGCACGAGTGAGTGAGTGACTAAGATTTAACCTCGCTTTCAAACCTATTTCTGCTATATCACGATGAACCAACTAAGCACCATAACCAGCCGAGTTTCGTTCCTGTTGCTTCAAAGAAGAAATCTTCAAAGCAACATGGAACCAGACACCTGACATCCACCCTATAAAACACCGAGGACAGCCCACAAGTTGGTTGGTTGGTTGGTTGGTTGTTTGAAGTTTAACGTCGCACCTAACCTTATTGGTCACACGGCGACGATGATCCAAACAAACATACCCTAACAAAACCCCAACCCCAACAAAAACCCAACCAAAACTACAAAAAAAACTGAATTTTGAATTTTGAAAATTAGGCTCTACAGACACTGATCACAATGGATCCTCAGAGGGACAGCCCACAAGATGCAGGCAGGACGCTTACATGGTGCAATAAAGGGCAATTACAGAGATAAACACCACAGTATCAAGTTCCTGTGGCTTTTCATCAAAATGCATTGAAGCAACAGGAATCTGTGCTCATAGGGCACCCAGACCCATGCTTGTTATCAGACCATTATGTCAGCTTTCTGGATGAAAGATTTTAACAAGAGCCCAAGGGGCTTCAATATACGCCCGTATATCTGGAATTACATTGGTCCAAATTTCAAGGCTGTTTAATAGCCTTGACTCCAATTGGTAGCTAGCAATCCAGAGAAAGATCTACAATTTTGTGCTTCTGAGAATGTAACATGAATCACATCTTATATTGAATGATAAACTAAAATGAGCTTAAGTCTTGGTAACTAGTTCACCTTGAAGCTTGAGCTGAGAGCTCACATATCCCACACTGAAATCGACAATAGTCAAAAGCAAGAAAATAGTAGTTTTCCTGTAAATGGATTCCTTTCAGGCGAGAGAATTTTTCATGAAGAAAGAAGAAAGTGATGAAGTAAACCTTTGTTCTTTGAACAGGTATGAAGTTCATAAAGGACCCCTCTCCCCCTTAAATTAGTAAATGTATGATTTTTATTTCAAAACAGTTAAACTAAATGTAGCTGTTTCAAACATGAAATGCCATATGCATGTAGGACAGAGAACTCTGAATATCTCAACCTAACACATATAGTCAGATAAACTTGATTAAGTTTTGGGGAACTGTGGCCTTGACCTTTGACAAATTGATCTCAAAATGTATGGCTCCTCTTTACCATGCGAGTACTCAAAGTTTAGTACCAATCCATACCTTGAAACTAGAGATATCGCATGGACAACAAATGTTAATGGATGAATAGAACATCGCATGACACGAAGCATAACTTCGACAGACATATAATGAAAATGTGACTTAATGATTTCTTGATTTTGGGGTCACAGTGACCTTGACCTTTGACCTTGACCTAAATTTTGGTACACAACACATCGTCTTCCCTCAATGTATCAATGGACACAAAAGAAATCGTGATTTCCATGAATTTCATGATTTTGGGGGTCACAATGACCTTGACGTTCGGCCTTGACCTACATTTTGGTATGTGACACATCAGGTGACCATCTCCCCGTAATTTCTCCCAAAAAAATGATGATTAACAATTTCACAATTTTGGGGTCACAGTGACATTGACCTTGACCTACATTTTGGTATGTGACACATCGTGTCCCCCTAGTGTATCTTCTGAAACTAAAAAAGATATTTTTAATAATTTTCTGATTTTGGGGTCACAGTGACCTTTGACCTTGACCTAATTTTTGGTATGCGATACTTCATTCCTCCCTATTAAATCCACTCACAAAAAATTAGTAATTTTTAATGATTTCCTGATTTTTACGTCACACTGACCTTTGACCTTGATTCTGGGGTCACAGTGACCTTGACTATTGACCTGGATCTAAATTTTGGTACATGACAAAACGGCTCCCCGTAATTTCTCAATGGAATAAAAAAATCATGATTTTTAACAATTTCACAATTCTGGAGTCACAGTGACCTTGACCTACATTTTTGTATGTGACACATCGTGTCCCCCTAATGTATCTACTGACAAAAAAATAGAATTTTTTACAATTTCCTGATTTTTCGGTCACACTGACCTTTGACCTCGACCTACATTTCGTATGCAACACATCGTTCCCCCCTAGGGTATCCACTCACCAAAAATTAGAACTGTAGATAGAAAACTGTCAATGATCAATGATTTCCTGATTTTAGGCAACAGTGACCTTTGACCTCTGACCTCGACCTCAATTTTGGTACGCGACACATCGTTTCCACCTAGCATATCCACTCACAAAAAATTGCAACTGTGGATAGAAAACATTCACTGATACAGACCGGACACGAACACTTCAGTGATTTCCTGTTTTTTAGGCCAGTGACCTTTGACCTCTGACATCGACCTTCATTTTGGTACGCGACACATCGTCTCCCCGTAGGGTATCCACTCACCAAAAATTGGAACTGTAGATAGAAAACTGTTCCAGATATAGACCGGACACGGGGGACGGACAGATGGACAGGTAGACAGACAGACAGACAGACAGACAGACAGACAGACAGACGGACGGACGGACGGACAGACGGACGGAAACCGCCATCACATAATACGTCCGCCTTTTGGTGGGCGTATAAAAAGAGAAGAAAGAAATTTGGATCATGTCAAATGAAAATTTCCCATGAGGTCGAAATGACTATTTGGTCATGCTCAGATCAATCAGGAATGAATCTGGCAACGATAAACCAACAAATTTCTGGGCTTATGGGAATATAAGGGTATGGATTTGATGGACTGAGTCACTCGTGTATATGGACAGCTGTACAGTTTTAGAGTATATGATTAGTGATAACTGGTACATAACTGAAAATGGCAAGACGCCGAAGTTAACAGCTAGTACTGACAAGCTAAACTGCCATGCGATGGGAAATGTTGAAACGGGGAAATACAAGCAGCTTGGACTATAAATTCAATTTTCTCCCTTTACTGTACATATAGCTCGTAATAGAATTTATTAACCAATCAGGTGCCCACGTGGAGCGTACAATCAATACCCCCCTCCCCTCTTTGATACCATTGATTCAAACAATCATGTACAACAAACAAGAAAGTTACAAATTTCTCCAACACTGAGATCTGTTTACCATTATGAGAATCAAAGGCTAACTAGCGTTTAGGAGACATGTTATTATATAATGCATGTACAAATAAAGCTACCCGGAAAGTTCAGACTCGCGTCGCAAGACCATAGCATGACAAATACATTTTGATAGTGCAAAACACACCTCAGAGTTACCACTGCTAAGCAGCCAGATAAACTGGTTCGGGGACGACAACAATTTAAAATTTGCACAAGATTTGCTTGCTGATTCGGTTAAAGAAAGGCGAATATTACTATATATATTACAATTAATCAATACATGAAAATCGTCTTCGATCTCATTTGGACAGAAGGCACATGTTCTATCGTGTGAGTGAATGGAGAAAGAGCTATAGAGTTGCTGCCATACCTGTCCCTACAAACGGGTCAAAGACGAGGGAGCTTTCCTTGACCTTGCCAATGTTTGCCATGATCAATGACAATGTAGGATCCATGCTGGTGTTACCTGAAACATACAAATGGGAATCAAATGATCAATTATCTCCCTAGTATAATCCGTGGCGTGTCCTACTCCTCCTCCTCCGCTTTACTCACTGCACAGCGGGTCGCATAGGTGTGGCACGGGATAGGGTGGGACGAGAGACCTGGGGTTTTCGCTACCTGAGATTCCATGGGCCAGGCTTGCACCCTACAGTAGAATGGGTCGACTGCGCATGCGCGATGAGTAGTAGTATAGAAAGGGCACGCGATCTCCTTATCCCTATAGGTGTGGCGCGGGATAGGGTGGGGCGAGAGACCTGGGGTTTTCACTACCAGAGATTCCATGGGCCAGGCTTGCACCCTACAGTAGAATGGGTCTACTGCGCATGCGCGATGAGTAGTGCCCGATGAGTAGTATAGAAAGGGCACACGATCTCTCTATCCCTATAAACTAACCCATGGGGGTGAATGAGCCATGGGGTGAAATCCGTGGCGTATGAGGGTCGGCTCATGTGGGTTTCACTTCTTAAGGGTCGGCTTATGTGGGTTTCACTTCTTAATCCGTGGCGTATGAGGGTCGGTTCAGATACCCTGAGGGCAGTGGGTGGGTCCGTTATATTAATAGTTGATCAGTACAAAACACATTCCAAATTTCTAAGGCTACACAATTTTTCTCAACCAGATCTAAACCTCCAGATTCTACTAGTTCATGTCAAGTTAAACACAGGAATGCATATGCCTTTTATGAGGTACTGTTGCCTAGGGTATATAAGGCTCAATGTCGTCACTCTCATCTGATTATATCGCAGAACAACAAAGACTGAAGAAGAACTCACCAATAAAATGTCTGCTCTTTAAATTTAACTGTCTTATCAATTCTCTCTTCCCATCTGCTATCTGTAACAGAAAGTTAAAGAATACAAACATGTAATCAGACGCAAAATCGACATGTAGATTGCCATGAAGTGTGGTTCTCTACAGGTACTCCGGCTTCCTCCACCAACCAAACTGACTGTCACTATATGAGCGAAATAACTTCAGTGTGACAATAAGCCAAATCTCCCCCACCCCACTATATGACCACATCAATCTCAACTTGTGACTAGCTTTCATGAGTAACAGGAGGGAATGATCATCAAAAATAAATGGCATGGCATACCATTCATTTCTGCCGATGGCTACGACAAAGCACAGTATGGCTTGACTGTCAACATTCCAACTTCACAATTGAACTTGGGTATCATCTCTGCTTGTTGGACAATGTCTTAATGTGAAGTGGAGTGTCGTATAACTGATGTCATCGCTATTCCAGCTGTTGTGGTTGTGTAGGATATGGCGCTACTGAAGTTCGTGGAAGCGGAGGGAATTTTTCAAATTTCTATGACTCATATTCTTACTTTTACTGTATTGACCTCGATGTTGTCGAATAGGATAACTATGTCATCTTAGGCTTAGCAAGCTTCGATGTGGAAAACAGCGCAGTTGAGAGTTGAAAATTTTCTCAAATTTTGAGGCCGATTATATCTTTAACATATATTGAATTAGGACTATATTGCATTAACATTAATAGAAACACACAATGATCTATTTACTGCTACTCTTAATGAAATGTCTTCACGAAACAATAGAGAGCTATTTTTGCTGCTCATTGTCACCGAATTTAGCAATAAACAGGAGCCATGGAGCACATTTGAAAGTTGGGGGGGGGGCTGATCTTTATACCAGCCATGTTAAATGTTGGACTGGCGCTATCTAAGATAGACTTATAACATCGAGATCCCAAAAAGTGGAGGGGCTAGCCCCCTCCCCCCCCCATACCCCCTTGCTCTGCGGCCCCTAATAAATACTCTTTGAAGGCCATAAACTGAACTACTCTCATTATCATTGACTACATTTGTTTCAGGAAAACTAGTCATTGTAATGAATTTGCTGTTATAACAGAGATGGAAACTTTGGTACGGAGCGGACAGAAGATATATTTTACCCTTTAAAGGAGTACTTACTTTTTTTTATATAGGTTCCTATTACAAAGGTTAGATTCTTAAATAAATGTAACCAACTATTTTGCTGTCGTTGAGGGTGATAACCTATTATTTTTATTACAATTTGTGAAGCCATGTTTCCGCTTTGAGGTCGACGTGGGCGCCGCCATGTTGCCTGTGGGATGACGTGACTGATGACGTCAGCATTCAGGACAACGTCCCGGCTACCGCTTGCCCAGGGACGTCCCAACTACGGACATTTGAATTACTCTGTGTCCGAGTTTTAATTCGAGGAAAAAACTGGCGCAGCAAATCTCGCAGGTGTAATTCACAAAAGGAGAGTGATTTAGGTTATCTCCACCAACTGAATAATTTCTTCCCCAAGTTTTTCAACTGAAACTTGCTCGATTAAATTTGGACAAAATTTGAAGCTAAGCGAGAAGACTAAAAGAGCGTCCTCTGCAATTGTCCAGTGATTTCAGTTGAACGATGATGCTTCTAAGTTCGTAATCATTTTCATGATTACACTTGAATTACTAAAATCAACTAGAACGTCAGTGGATTTACTGGGTTCCTTCTTGTGCGAATTATCGGCATTACCAACACGATCAACCTTAAATCTCCATGACGTTATGACGTTTTTAGATGAGTATACACTCACTTCCACTCATCTAAAAACGTCACACAGTGGTGCAATGGCGGCGCCCAGTGCACGCCGTGGCGAGCAACAAAATATTCAATATTTCTTTTATTTCGCATTCTGTCAACATAAGTTTTATATAATAAGGTCTGGAATGCGATTGCCGATAAATATAGTCACACTCAAAAATAAGGTAAGTACTCCTTTAAGATGAGAACATCAACAGAGGATGAGCAGAACAGAATGAACATGTGTAGTTTGATAATTATTTGCCGATTCATGTGACTTCACATAATTTTGTGTCAGTCCTGAAGAAATGTAACTCTGCAAGAGGAAGGCACTATGAGCACCATTTCCCAGGAGAAGTCTCGATCAATGTTGATTTCACCTACATGTACCAACAAGAGACGAACCAATCAGAACATACACATCGATTGTGAGTAGAGTGACATCATCCTCAATTTGCGGTGTCCTTTCTCCTAATATGGTGTTTGTATTAGCCCACTATATAGGTCAGTCAATCAATAACGCTCTTGTGCGACCCATTTTGGATTTCAAATGTTTTCGAGGTCAATGATGTCTCGTGTCTATTTATAAGATCTTTGAACATTGAAGGGGGCCAGATGTATAAAGGGAAGTTTGAAGTGGGAACGTAGAAATTCGCTTGATAAAATGAAGAGGAGTCAACCAAGTTTAGGGTCAAATTAACGCAAGTCTCATTATTGAACTTGTTGATCACGTAATTTGATCATAGAATCCTTTCAGTTCACGAACATACCCATCTGCCAAAGTAGACTGTAACAGGTCCCTCTGTTGATGGTTTTGTCTCGTAGTTATAGAATTCCAGAAGATGAAAACTTTGACATGGTGTGGACAAATTGACTTTACCCTTAAAGTTGAGAACATCAACAGGCAATTCCTAGAATGAAAGATAAGAAAAGAATGAACATACTAAAAAAAACACATTATATTATGGAAAATTCAACACATTGTTTCAGTTCTGTGCTGACACCACACTGGTGGAGTCAAAATAAGCACACAAGCTTTGGACATGTACAGTAGAGTTGGCCGAGGGTTCAAACAACAGACAATTCAGACTTCTATCATGTTCATTTGAAATGCTTCTGCTGCATACATAAAGTTTGAACTGGAAAGGAAAAATATCACTTCTCATTTAATATCACTGAAAGATGATCTCGGGATAAATATTATTCAATATATTCGAATATCAGAACACAATAATGCCTTCTTGTTCACATTCTCTTCTGTTGCCTCACCTCAATTCGTGATAGTTTCTCCTGAGGGGTCAGTGATCGGTTATACGCCTGCACACAGATTTTGTATGTCAACTCCTCATCCAGATAAGGTGCCTTAAAATATCCAAACCAAAAGAAAAACTTAGCTGGATCAGTACAATCGACATCCTCCCTCCCCCTTTCCAATGAATGGTACATAGTGCAGGATTTACAATTCCTTTGATTATAAACAAAGAACTTATCAGGTACATTCCAAGGGCTTCATTTGCTAATTCCACGGAACTATACAGAGAGAATATATTACATATTCAATCCTGTATAGCTATGTCATAACATCATTCAAGAGTTGACTCAAGTTATCTCAAGCTTCTGTATCACATTAAAAAAAAAAAAAAAAAAAATGCAGTTATGGGCACTTATTGGACTTAACATCTTTGACATTTCTATATTATCAATTTCAAGCTACTTTCTGTCCAGTTGATAAAGGCCCCCGACAAGAGTGT
>JAVTVY010009113.1:0-48273 GCA_036873755.1 Hanleya hanleyi
ACCTGGAAAAACTCGCCGCGCGCCACTCGCCGGACAAACTACGGCGCGCGGCGACTGGCGACTTTTGACTTCTAGAATTCTCAGGACTTTTTCTCAAGTGCGCATGCCCGAGGAGCATCAATTATGCAGTTCCAATATCATAAATCACAGTCGCGATCTCATAGAATTTGAGGAAGTAAAAGATATATGGAAACTGTTGAAAGAAATACGTCTTTTCATCTTTAAAAATAGGATCTTGATAGTTTGTAGGGTTTGTGATACAGGAAATATCAACCCAACAAAGAGCCGCTCTATGGATTAAAACAGCAATAAAGGATCTCTTATACAAAGATATCGCCCGATTTTCAAATAAAACTTACGAAGAGAGAAATTCAATCATCCAGGGAAAATGTTAGCATTTTTTCTTACTTTTTTAATTAATATGACGATGACGATCTAATCGCTTTCTTAATATTTCATACAGCATATTAGTTGACGTTGCTTTTATCTTGTAAAACAAAATTCCCGCGTCGAGTGCTTTATTGTATCTTAAATAAGGAACAATTTCAAAGCGATTCATTCTGAATTGAAAACGATATGCTGTTTTATAAATATATATAGGCACTTATATAAAAAAAGACTAAAAAACGATTGAAAATGTTGTCTTGGTGTTAACTTTTTAAAATATACCAGCAGATAATAACGAGAGTATGCAAGTTCTGCACAGAAACGGATAACGAGTATTTTAATAAAACAATATCTGCACATTTGACAAAATTAGATTGCCCTATATGCGTATTGCATTAAAAAGAACTTGTTTCAAAAAACAACTATATTAATTATTACAGATAACTTACATCTTCAAAATTAGTCACATAGCATCAGATGTAACTGGAGAGTTCATTCATTAGAAATTATGTATTTTTATGCACGAGGAAGAGATTTAAAATTAAATTAAATGACAGCATGTTTCGAACAAAATATTGCGATAATTGATGCTCCCCGGGCATGCGCACTTGAGAAAAAGTCCTGAGAATTCCAGAAGTCAAAAGTCGCCAGTCGCCGCGCGCCGTGGTTCATCCGGCGAGTGGCGCGCGGCGAGTTTTTCCAGGTTAAGAGATAGAGCGAAACTCGCCGTGTTTTACGGCGGGTGGCGACTGGCGAGTTTTTGCAGGTTAAGAGATAGCAGAAAGTCGCCAGTCGCCGCGCGCCGGAGAGGTCCACGGCGCGTGGCGAGTGGCGAGTTTCTAAAAGTCGCCACGCGACGCAAACTTGGCCCAAATAGAACACCATACACTACAACAGAATGCCGTCTACCAGCACCACAAAGGTCAGTGGATCTCAAGCAAGTCGACCAAATACAGTAGACTGACCAGCTCATATGGAGGGTCCAGTAGATACAAAAAAGTATCTTGCTAGTCATTACCTACTGGTACTTTTCTGTCTGGAGATATATATACGAACCCAGGTCCGATCAAGCAACCATGCGGTGAGTGTAACAAGCCCGTAAAGAGGCAACCTCCCCACAGCGCATGCTCCATTTCGCAGGCTCCATTACCATCCCTGCCACCAATAGCGGAAGTTGACCGTTACTACGTTGCTATGACGTATAGGGGAAATCAACCAACGCACGGTTCAGTTTGAATCCGGCCGAACAACTCCTTTAGTGTTGCACATGAGCGAACTACTTTTCATATGCTCTGTCCAGACAAACATGGAAAATTATCTCCAGATAATTCTTTTTAACGCTAGGTCAACAGAGGTATTATGCAGACTTGAAAAGTAATCGAAATGTTCGTTAAACATCTATTTTACTATATATGATGTCACTTCCGGCGATGTGCGCGAAGGCCCCGAATCCGGTCCAAAAATCTGACTGGTGGCTGGGGTGTTATTAGACTCCCAGCGAGGTGGTTGGTAAAGAGGAACCAACAGGCAATTCAATGCGATATATGTGACGTATGGTTACACAGGAAATGTGTAAATATGGATATCCCGACATATCGGAATTATGAAACCGACGAGTGTCTAAACTTCTATTGTGATTTCGGTACTCTACCAAAGTTCAGTGATTTCTTCTTCGGCGACTTATCAAGGGGTGAGACAAATACCAATGATGTTTCAAATCCTCCGGACTCTCGACGCACACATGCACTAAGAGGTAACAGACCTGGGAAAATACAAAAGGTCTAAAAACCGCACATATAAACACCGGCGAAGGGGATCTTCTTTATCACAAAAAAAGAGATTCTCAGTTTACTTAGAGAATTAAATCCAGATATTCTGGCGTGCTTCGAAACCTGGTTAACAGCGGACTTCAATCCTGGGGAAGTCGAAACGGAATCGTTTACCTTTTGCCATCGCCCCGAACCAATTGACTGGCCAGGCGTCCAAGGAGTTGAATTTTTTGTTCGACGAGGTTTAAATTTTATTGAACGATCTGATTTGGATCCTACGGAAGTAATGAACTCCCATATTGCACTAAGACGCACAAACTGTAAACCATTGATTATATGTTGTTTATATAGACATTTTTCAACTAGAAGTGCCTGGTATCATTCTCTTGAAGAATCTATCCAGCTTTTAGACAATACTAAAACCAAATGTGTTATTACAGGTGATTTTAACATTGACGCTTTTAAAATGACGGAATCTAAATCCCTCATCGAACTAATGGTTGATTATGGTTTCTCTCAGGTGATTAAATCACCGACTAGAATTACAGCAAGTTCTTGTACTTGTATAGATCTAACATTCACGAACATGGACAAATTCACATCAGGTGTGGCGTGTGTCTCAGAAGCGGATGACCGGATGAACTTTATTATTCTGGGAACCATAAAATCTAATGAAAACCATCGATTTGTGACTACTCGGAGTTTCAAAAAATTGAATGAAAAAGAATTTCTGTATGATTTATCTACAATTCCATGGAATACTATCGAAATATTTGAAGATATCGAGGACAGCTACAATGCATGGAAACTGTTATTTGATTACGTTGTGCAACAGCACTGTCCGTCCAAACGCTTTAGAGCTTCAAGCAAAAAGCAAGCGAACCCATGCATGGTACACGGACGATATTGATCTTGCTCCCAATGCCCGGGACAAAGCACATATTCAAGCCACCGAGACTGACTTGCCTGTTCATTGGAGACTCTATAAAGATCTGAGGAATAAGACGAACAATATGATAAAACATGGAAAGAAGACGTTCTTTACGAGAAGTATTAAAGATGCGAAAGGAGACAGCAAAACGTCATGGTCTGTTCTTAAAGACCTGTTACCTGAACGGGAGCTATCGTGTATCACTAGTCTAGATATGGAAGGTAACATTATACTAGATCCAACAAGTATGTCTAACATATTCAACTCATTCTTTGTTGACATTGGTGTCAACCTCGCTAATAGCATTGCTATATCTTCTATGCATTATATGTCCTACTTTCGCAAATACTTACCCAATCAGACGAAGATATTTTCTTTCTGAAAACGATGTTCTTTATTTGCTAAAGAATCTGTGATGCAAGAAAGCCACTGGCTTAGAGAATTATCAAGCCAAATTACTTATCATAGCAGCTCCTGCTATTTATAATAGTTTGACATTCATTTTAACAAATCGCTTAGAATGGGGAAAATAACTTATGTATGGAAAAGCGCTAAGGTGAGTGCTGTGTTCAAGAATGGAAGCAAAATGGATCCTGGCAATTATCGCCCAATATCTATACTTCCCGTACTATCTAAAGCTCTTGAGCGTCTGGTACATTGTCAGCTTTATGAGTACCTTAGCTTTTTGAACACAGCACAGTCTGGTTTCGTAAAGGTCGATCGACGGAAACTAGCCTGTTGAGAGTAACCGAAAACCTGACGGAGGCTATGAATAAACGAAAGATTGTAGGCTTTGTATCTCTCGACCTGAGGAAGGCATTTGACACTGTGAACCACCCCATCCTGCTAGACAAACTTTATTACTATGGGGTGACAGATCTGGCACTAAATTGGTTCCAAAACTACCTATCTGGAGTCCGATCCTTTAATTGTTAACACGGGCGTACCACAGGGCCCTATTCTTGGTCCGCTACTCTTTGTTATTTTTGTAAACGACTTATCTTCCTGTTTTTCGTCTGCCCAAGTAAACATGTATGCCGACGACACTACTTTTTATTATGCAAACGATGCCTTCAGCAATATCAAATCAGTTTTACAATCTGAATTATTCAAAATATATGAATGGCTGAAGGCGAACAAACTATCACTACACACAGGGATAAAACTAATTGTATGATTGTCTGTAGCAGTGCTAAGAGACTCAGGATGTCAAACCAAGATTTAACTGTTAACAATGAAAGCATCTCTCAAGTTGAAAACCTGGAATATCTAGGTATTGTTCTCGACTAAAACCTCAGGACCATTTTGACAAAATGGTGAACAAATTAAACAGATCGATTGGCGTCCTGAAGAGAGTATCTCCTTACAGTGATATCAATACCCGCAAAATCTTATTTCAATCCTTGGTACTCCTTCACTTTGACTGTTATTCAAATGTGTGGGGAAATTCTCCGAAAACTTATGTTGCAAGACACCAACGAATCCAAAATCGAGGTATGCGCATTGTTTTAAATAGTCATCCTCGCAGTCATTCCATGGACTTGGCATCTGAGCTTAGTTTTATGACTGACCTATTGGCTGGCCTATATCTGTTCTCTTATGAATATGACTATATGCAGGCGCTTCAAAAACCGATCCATTCAAAGCCCGTTCCTTCTCATTCACCAAACGCTATATAGACGATCTTCTCGCTGTGGATAATCGCTATATAAATGACGCAGTGAAGGATATATATCCACTTTCACTGGATTTGAAGGAAACTACAGATAATCCTACAGGCACATCTTAATTAGACATATATCTCTATGAAAATGAAGCGGGCTTTCTCTCTCGTCGACTGTATGACAAAAGAGATGATTACAATTTCGACATCGCAAACTATCCCTTTCTGGACAGTAATATTCCAGTGGGACCTGCATATGGCGTATACATATCACGCCTAGTAGCATTTGCTAGATCCTGTGTTAAATGTGACGATTTTAATCAACGTCATAAAACATTGTTGCAGAAACTTATAAAACAGGGCTACACCACCAAGCGCCTCCACTCAAAGTTTCTCAAATTTGGCGATACATATCGCATGCTGATAGCAAAATACGAGCGTAGCGTGCAAGATCTATGGCGTTACGTTTCGTAACTTGTGTCTAATTCCGCTTAACCCGGGGCTAGGGGGCCGTATGAACCCATGTACTTCAAGATCCTCATGGTACTCATATGAACAGTCACAATCAAAGCGTGACTGAGATACATCATTCTTTAGATGACGATTTTACAACAAATATTATGGATTAAGAATACTGATCAGCTATACGGATTTGATATCTTGGAACATCATGATGTCTTGCCGACATCATTGAAAACTGTTGACCGCTTCTCCCTTGCAGGAAACAAGCCTATATGTTTATGTATACTATGATTGTCTTTTTGAAGTTGGTGCTAATACTGTTATATGGAATATGGAATAGGTCTTTGGATTATGGACGCCGATATTCTCTAATGGACGACGGCTGAATTATGGATGACGGACCAGACGCTTATAATTATGAGTGTTTATAAAAGATTAATTTTTAATAAGTCTAATTTAATGTGGAAAAGTATCCATGCCCGTGCTCCCAAGCATCAACATACGGCACACGATCTAGTACAAAACTTGACGTTTACGGAGATGTGTGTCACCATATTTCGTTTAAATATAATGATACGAGGGCATGGAATGACCTGCCCCTAGACATCCAAAATTCAGGAACATTCCAATGATTCAAATGCAAAGGTAGTAGATATGTTTTATCCAGCGTCCCTTTGTTTATGTAGCGCTTTATGCGTTTATTGTTGCGACGGCTCCATTGTAAAACAGTCCCATTGTGACTGACCATGGATTCCGATAAAAACCTAAACCTAAACCTAGTACCAATTTGGAGACCAAATGGTACAAGAATTTTAACATAATTTGGGAGATTTGTGGGGCTTGCTCTATACTACATGTATGCATCCGGTCTTCGGTCTTGCTTTTCACTTTGACATTCATTCGGTCCATCATTCGTAGAGTACCAGGATATTGAAAAGCATATATTACGCTCATATAATGAGTATATGTTCTACGTCCCTTGATAATGAGTATCCGTTCTAAGACTACCTCGCTATGGGGGCTCTGGCCAAGGGATATACAGGAATACATGTAAATCGATATAGGATATAGGCTTTTTTCTTCCCATGCAGTCGGTAGCTGACAGTTGACCACAATCCGCGTAGCTGATGTTTTTTGCGATTTTTTTTATCACAGCGACATTGAGCTTTCCATCGCCATATAAATATCTTGAAATTACGAGAAAACGTCAGATGAATTGGAGCGATATGCAAGAGGTGGGGAAAATTGACGACTTCTGGTGACTACAAAGTAACCATATGACTCTACAGGAAAGCATTCGTCGACACCTAACATTCAGATCCGCAGAACATTGAAGACAGAGGTTTCAAAAAAGTAACACCTGCCAACACATAAAGTCTCATAGCTCTGTGGCGCATGTCTGCTTTACTATAACAACATCAGCAACAATTGAATCATCGACAATCAAACATAGATTAAAGGTAGAACTCAAGACCTAAATACGGTAAGATTACAAAACGTGATCGTACGGAGAAGTAGCGAGTCAAATACCAAAAACCAGATTGAATAATAAAAAGTTCAGTAGATTTAAGGATTTACGTGTGAAAATACATTTACATCTCTTTAATGGTTTTCAGTGCCCTTGTCCAGGACAAAAACAACTTTTTGAATCGCATTATTTTCCCAACAATACAATAAATTCTTATATATAGTCCTATAGTAGAAAGGTAGCATTTATGTAGTTTATGGTAATTCAACTCAAGATCAACACCTCGGCTCAAGATAATAATGATTCTATGTCATTCTCCTGAGCATGACCGGTACAAAGATGAATAAATAGCATCTCTACATCACGTTGTTCCCAGACAGATCTGTTTATTTTTGTCTCCCCTGCTCTGACCTCTAAGAACAATTTAATTTTTACACCATGGCAGTATCGAGTATTAATTGCATTCTCGAATACCAAGCCTATCAGACTCTCATTTCTGATCTGTTTATAGGCCTATTGGGGGTGACCCAGCTACACTGCTGTGACCTCTAGCTCTCAAAACAATGACGGATGGCATATCCCACCAGGTTTTGTACTGTGTTATATATACAGTGAAACATACAGCCAAGGGTTCCCGATGGGCATGACAGTGCACTCGCAGAGCCATCAATAAATAATCTAAAAAAAATCGGTCAGCTCAGAACTTGCTGGTAACAATGCCCTAATGCACGTTCATGCCAAAATCAAGGTTCTAATGTCAACGGTTCTCCTTATTTTGCCGACGAAAGGATTCGGATGGACTGACTGACTGACTGACTCACTCACTCATTACCGGACAATTTGCAAATGGTAGCCTACTTCGTAGGAATAATAGAACTGTATAGCACCATCTTTCATCAGCAATCCTGCGCACAACAACTGAAATATAACTGACAATTGCAAATCCTTCAAAAAGTCGAACAGCTATCTCGGGCCGAAGGTAATAAAACCTCAAAATCTGTCATAATTCATTATGCCATACATTTACTCATTCTGCAGGCGAAGGAATACGAGTTCTCCGAACGCCTTTTTTTCTTTACTTTGGAATAGACTGAATAGATGAACCACTTGAGCGGATCCACAATTGGATTGAACATTACGAAACATGGCAGTGTGACTAGCGTCACTGGGCCTACGAAATAGGGTTTGAGATAATTTAAATGTGTACTCGAGAGATGACTTGGGGGCCCTGTGTGCTACCATGAGAGAATTTATATAGCGTCTCTAATTGACAGTGGGAGCTATTAACTTTTCCAGATGTCACCGCTGGTGAGTTATTAGCGTAGCAACTATTATCGCCCTCAGTTTCTATTACCCTGGAGAATGATCAGCCCAGCAGTACAGCACAAAGTGTTGGGGGGAGAGTCCGAGAGAGCGGGGAACCCCCCCCTCCCCTTCTCGGCATTATGCGATTTTTCTTAAATTAGCGTAGGGAATGATGCTCTGTCAGAGCAGTTGAGAAGTAAATGTTTGTAGTCCTAAATGAGACAGGAAACTCGATAAGAAACACAAATTTGAAGTGAGAAAGGTCAAGATCAGGGATTTGTTAGAATGCAAGATACAAGAATGCAATCAAATCAGGCATCACTAGAGAGCCATTCTCCATGGATATATTTATTTGGCATTCAACTTCAAGGTACCTCATCTGAAGAGAGTACATAATAATAATCAATGAACAATAAAGCACACACGAACAAAATAAACAAGTGGTTATAGGTTACTGAATTTAAAACACAACGATGATTTTATTATCGATTTCTTCAGTAATAACATATAATAGGGTCATTGTTGTGTTTAAATTTAGTAATTTCTCTCATAAAATCCAGCCATTTTTTATTTCTTTTTGAGGTAGAACATTTTTTAACTAATGACTGAACTGAAGAAATGGTGCAATGTTGTATAGGCTGGATATATAAAACGTGCAGTATAACATGCCTTCAATCTCAACGAAATTCCAAGACCAGAAAATGAGTGAAAACGGATAGGCCTACTATCGGAATGTGTGTGGTATCGGAATGTGTGTCAACATTACACTGCAAGTTAGGCTAAAAATAACAACCTCCATTCACCGATCAAATGATTTGCTTCCTTCATGCATCGTGGCATATACAGCTCGCCTGACGCGAGATTCTGGTATTTCGGTAGCCTTCCGCAAATACCACCGGTTAACAGCGACCAGCATGATCACGAGGGTTCCCGAATATTTCCAACAATTTACGGCAGATGTTCGGGAAGCATGGCGTGGACTATGAGGGAAAACATGGCGGAGCTACCTTGAAACGTATAATGCCGACATATTTTGGCAAGTACCATTAAAGTTACTGATATTTTCGAGAGCTGGGCGCATCATTTTTTTTTGCTTTAGTGCTGGGCGGCCGAAGTTAGTCCCAGGCGCTTAAAAGTCACAGAGAAGAATACAGCCAAGGGTTCCCAATGGGCATGACAGTGCACTCGCTGAGCTAACAATAAATAATGGAAAAAAAATAATTATAAATCAAGTAGGCTACAGATCGCAAATTGTCCGGTAATGAGTCAGTGAGTCCATACGAATCCTTTCGTCGGCAAAATAAGGAGAACCATTGACATTAGAACCTTTATTTTTGGCATGAACGTGCATTAGGGCACTGTTACCAGCAAGTTCTGAGCTGACCGAATTCTGATGAAAATTTTATTTATAATTATTTTTTTTATTATTTATTGATAGCTCAGCGAGTGCACTGTCATGCCCAATGGGAACCCTTGGCTGTATGTTTCACTGTATATATAACACAGTACAAAACGTGATGGGATAATGAAATAGGAAATGCTAATTTTCCATCATTTGTTAGTGCATTTATCTACACTGCTATTACCAGGCAACTTGCCATTCTTAATACACACAATTCAGTATATTGTTATAGATATATATAAACTGTGGCCTTTAACTTGTATCCTATTTCACATCCAAACATTTCATCACAGACCAAATCATGCAGGCTTCAAATTTAGGTCAAATTGCCACTGATGATGAAATATCCTACATCAACCAATTAAGTCAGCCTGAAGCAATAACCCAGCAGAACATAGAAAGATCTGGTATCATCCTTCAGATTAGCCTGTGAGCAACAATGATAAAATTTACTGAGGGTGAAACAAAGCTGTCCTGCAAGCCACCCAAGGAATTTATCAGCTTGTGTTGGGACATTTTGTTGGTATCATGTAAGTTGTGTGATAGTTTACTCATTCAAATCTCCATACCATATTTTCTGTTATTCAACAGACAAATTTCTTTACTGGTTTTAATTGTTTAAGTTTTACTGGGTTTCAACTGCTACAGATAGTAACATAGTACTGATACTGTAGCAATGGGTAGTTTGAATTTAATTATTCCATGTTTAGTACAATTTGTTCACATGAATGGTGGAATGTCTGGACTCTCAAATGAAAGTGTGTTATACATGTATTACAACACATATAAGGGTAGTGGGAAGAGGTGCCGACATACTGACTGCGTCACATGACTTTTGAGGAACAAACATAGTTTTGAGGTTTGAGGAACAAACATAGTTGCAATTAAGATATAACCAAAGAAATTTCATGACAATTATTGAATCTAAGTAGGCCCCTAATTAGCTTAATAAAAAAGGCCTTCCTGACGTAAATTGTTTTCTTTTGAGAGAGAATGGTATTTTCTGGGTTAAGAATTTCCTGTATAAAGATAGGTTGTTCAAGGAGGCTTTGTTTTGCCGCTGTTGTGTGCATTAAGGGTATGGAAACATGATATTTGCACCCAGAGCCCTGATCCAACATCTGGCATTGACGGCATGTTTAAAGGGTCTTAATTGCCAAGAGCTCAGTGCCTGTCCTAATGCCTACCTTACTTCGTAGGTCCTGTGACGCATAGTCACACTGCCATGTACTATAGTATCTGCTATACAGGACACCGACCACTGTAATTTGATGTGACAAGCAGCACAGTAGAAACAAGCCTTATCTCAGTGGGCTTGGATATAAATCACTGTTAAAAACCACAAGGCTCGGATAGAGCCTCTCTCTGTGTTTGTTCCAAGGACAAGCCTTAATGACTTTTAAATCCACTGATAAGGCATGGTCATAAAAGGAACATGATACTGTTAAAGGCCACATGGATGGTATGTATCTATAACAATATACTAAAGTGTTAATTATAAATCTAATTTTAATCAGAATTATTTCAGATCAGAACTTGCTGGTAACAATGCCCTAATGCACGTTCAAGCCAAAAATCAAGGTTCTAATGTCAACGGTTCTCCTTATTTTGCCGACGAAAGGATTCGGATGGACTGACTGACTGACTGACTCACTCATTACCGGACAATTTGCGATCTGTAGCCTACTTCGTAGGAATAGGAATATCAGCCCTCAACCCTCTGCCGAAACCCGTGGTCATCAAATAACACAGCTTTGAGAACCACATCAAACAAAAATCCCAAAACGGTGAACAACCCCCGTTAACTTTAGAAGTGCAACCCAATTTTTAGAGGAGCGTCCCACATCGGAAATCGATCAGAAAATCATCAATTTATCATCAATTGAGCTAACTGAGGGAAAAAGAGCTTTTAACACATGGCAGTGTGACTAACGTCACAGGACCTACGAAGTACAGTAGGCATTAGGACTCGAACGCGAAGTGAACTCTTGGAAATCCCCACCCCCAGTTGAAATCCTGCCTATATTAAGATGGGCACCGCCCAAGTCAGAATCGCCAGTGATTTTCATCAAAAATCACCAGAAATTTTCATCAAAAGTAGGTCAGCTCAGAACTTGTTGGTAACAGTCTCCTAATGCGCCTTCATTCCAAAATAAATAACGATCGCCGATTTAATTTTACAATTTTTTAATTAAAGGAAACAGATTGAATAATATAGGTTCAGTAGATTTCAAGCTTAACGTGTGAAAATACATTTACATCTCTTTAATGGTTTTCGGTGCCCTTGTACAGGATCATTATTTTCCCAACAATACAACAAATTTTTATATATAGTACTATAGTAGAAAGGTAGCATTTATGTAGTTTACGGTAATTCAACTCAAGACCAACACCTTTTATGCACAAGATTCTATGTCATTCTCCTGAGCATAACAGGTACAAAGACGAATAAATAGCATAACAATGGTAACAATGCCCTAATGCACGTTCATGCCAAAAATCAAGGTTCTGTCAACGGTTCTCCTTATTTTGCCGACGAAAGGATTCGGATGGACTGACTGACTCACTCATTACCGGACAATTTGCGATCTGTAGCCTACTTCGTAGGAATAAAGGACTCGAATTCACACACACGCCTTCATTGAATGAGAATGAAGTAAAAAGTGATAAAATAGTTTTACCTGAAAACTCAATTTCAAAGTATACTTGGATATTTTCATCGACTTCCCAAATCATCAACCCATTGAAAAAGAACAAGCCCGGGATTGTTATTAAAGAAGCAGACAAGGGGAGTGCTAAATAAAGGAGGAAAAGCTAATGTTTTCTCAGGATGGACAGTTTGTTTTATGAAGACAAAATACTTGGAATACTGAACGACAGTCAAGGCTATAAAACTCTAGAAGCGAATAAAGAAAAGGAAAACTAATAACAACATTGAAAAACGCATCCAAAGTTTCGGTCAGAACTTGACACAATCAGAAAAAAAACAAATCTTGTTCATTTTGAGTCGAAAACTAGCCAGTTATATGGATTACCTAAAGCCCAATAATCTGAGGAAATAATCCAGGCTATCCAAGAACAAAAAACTGAGTGCATCATGCAATGTTCATAATCCTGCGGATTTAACGTTTAGACCCACAGTCGCGGGTCCCATCTGTTCAATCAGTAGACTTAGTCACTTTGTTATTCTGTTGTTATTCTTTTAAAACCATTGAGCAAGTTTGTTTCGTCATACACGAGAAATGACATCGATTTTTTTAATCATATACAAACTACACACCTCGAACAAGACATTTTGTGCCTCACAAATTTATATGGTAGCATTTCACATGAGTTGGGCATGAAATCTATGAAATATTGGATAGACAACTATCCTAATCCAAACGAACAACATTTCTCAAAGGAATTTATTCTATCCTGAATTCAACTCGTGCTGGAGAACGATATCTTTGAATTTGGCGACAAAAATTACACCGAAATAAAACGAATAGCAATGGGTACGAAATTTGGCCCAACCTATGCAACGTAGTGATGGGCTTCCTGGAAACAGTTATATCCTTAAGTTAAACACCAATTTGGAACGGAGTTGAGAGATAAAATCAAAGAATCATTCAAACGATTCCTTGATGACTGCTTTGTGATTTGGGATACAGAATGGGGTAGCTTTGATAGTTTCTGTGACATCCTTAACAGTCTTGATACAAATATAAAATTCACTGTATAGCAAAATACAGATTAAATTTCATTTCTAGACACATTACTCAAACGTGAAAACAACGAAATTATCGCAGATATTTTATACAAACCAACGGACACTAAACGGTATCTGTGCCACAATTGGTGCTACCCACGTCACACAAAGCACAAGGTGCGATTCGCCCTAACCCGACGAATTTGCACCACTGTAACACAGCCAGAATTCTGCGCAAGACGCTTGAAGGAGCTAAAACAGTTTCCAGAAAACAGGGCTTATCCACAGAGGTTTGATTAATAACGGATTTGAAAAAGCTCCAGCCAGTGATACCGATAATTCAGCAGAAATTATTACATTTATACACGCCCATAATCCTATCAACAACAATTTCTTTCCTATTATTCAACATAATATATCCATGTTAGAAACAAACGCGCGGTTACAGGAATTACAAGCGTCTAGTCCGTCATTCATAATCCAGCCGTCGTCCATTAGAGAATATCCGCGTCCATAATCCAAAGACCTATTCCATTTTCCACATAACAGTATTAGCACCAAATTCAAAAAGACAATCATAGTATAGATAAACATAGGCTTGTTTCCTGCAAGAGAGAAGCGGTCAACAGTTTTCAATGATGCCGGCAAGACATCATGATGTTCCAAAAATATCAAATCCGTATCGCTGATCAGTATTCTTAATCCATAATATTCGTTATACAGTCGTCATCTAAAAAAAAATGTATCTCAGTCACGCTTTGATTGTGACTGTTCATATGAGTACCATGAGGATCTTGAAGTACATGGGTTCATACGGCCCCTAGCCCCGGGTTAAGCGGAATTAGACACAAGTTACGAAACGTAGCGCCATAGATCTTGCACGCTACGTTCGTATTTTGCTATCAGCATGCGATATGTATCGCCAAATTTGAGAAACTTGAGTGGAGGCGCTTGGTGGAATAGCCCTGTTTTATAAGTTTCTGCAACAATGTTTTGTGACGTTGATTAAAATCATCACATTTAACACAGGATCTAGCAAATGCTACTAAGCGAGATATGTATACGCCATATGCAGGTCCCACTGGAATATTACTATCCAGAAAGGGATAGTTTACGATGTCGAAATTGTAATCATCTCTTTTGTCATAAAGTCGACGAGAGAGAATGCCCGCTTCATTTTATAGAGATAGAGATCTAAATAAGATGTGCCTGTAGGGCTATCTGTAGTTTCCTTCAAATCCAGTGAAGGTGGATATATATCCTTCACTGCGTCATTTATATAGCGATTATCCACAGCGAGAAGATCGTCTATATAGCGTTTGGTGAATGAGAAGGAACGGGCTTTGAATGGATCGGTTTTTGAAAGCGCCTGCATATAGTCATATTCATAAGAGAACAGAAACAGGTCGGCCAACAGGGGTGCACAATTAGTACCCATTGGAATACCTATATGCTGCTGATATATTGTGTTGCCAAATTTCACATAGATATTTTTAATGAGAAATTCAAGCAACTCTATAAACAAAGAAACATCCCATGAATGATATCTCTTGTATGTAGTAGAGCTAAAGAATGCTTTATGGCTTCCGACATTAATATATCTACGATCAGTTTTCTTGAACACAGATACTATTAATGAACTTAGACGGTCAATAAGGTCCTGATGAGGGATTGTAGTATAGAGAGTCGAGAAATCCCATGTGGATACATGTCTGTACGGTATGTGACCTTTAGCATCAAGTTCTTCCGTAAGACATTTTGAGTTTTCAATATCCACATACATTCAACGCCAGAGTGCTTAGAAATAGTGGCGCAATACCTCTCCCAAAATGCTTTTACCTCTTGAAGGGCCCTCGTCAATAGGGTTGAAAGAAGCTTGGTGGTGCAGCTTCTAGAACCAGCTATGAATCTAGCTTTGTATGGTGATTTATGCATTTTGGGAGTCCAGTATATTTTGGTATGTCGTTATGATTGGTTGGAAGACAAATACCTCTTTCCCTGAGAAACTTTTTGTGATTGTTAAATAAATCTTCTAGAGTAAATGCAGTTTGGGAGTAAGTAGACGTATTTGATGAAGATATGTCTACACTCAATTCTTTAACCAGCACCTGGTAATAGTAATATTTACATATGAATATTATATTATTCGGAGCTTTGTCTGCTGGGACTATGACAAATTTACTCTGGAGATTTGCTAGAACTTCTTGCGAATTGAGGTTTCTCAGAACTTGTTTTGCTTGGGGAAGAGTACTTCTGTCAATATGGCGAATTGTTTCAACGACCTTGCTCTTGGTGAGGTCCAGCCAATCAGCGAGTACTGTAGGTTCAACTTTTTCTCGCTTAGACCAATCAATAACGTACTGTTCCAATGCAGACAGGACTATCTTCTGGTCGGCCTTCAGATTTATTCTTCTTGGCTCTCTATATTTAGGTCCCTTCATCAGGAGTAATTTCAGATCCTTATCACTCATCACATCAAGGTCACCAGTCACAATATGTTTGCATGGTGTATAGATAAAGTTCGACGATTCACAATCACAACTATAGCCTTCTGACGTGTATAAGTTCCAGTCAAACTCCTGGACAGCATTGGAGTAATTGAATATTTTGGTGGCTATAGATTTAGTGTACTTATATGAAATGCAAGGAGGTTCTGTGAACTTAAAATAGTTTGGTACAGCGTTGCGTACCTCTGGATCATTCAGGATTCGAGGTAAATTAATGATGTCCAGTCCTTTATCTAAGTAGTTGAGTTTCAAGAAAAGCCGATCTTGAGAGGTTTCGATTATGTTCACTGGACGATACAACCGAAAATACGCTATATCTTGACATACTTTAATGATTTTTGATGGTATTATATTTCCTGAAGACGCAGATTGTTGTATATCTCTGGCTATTTGATCTAAAGCTCTCAGAGGTAACGCATACAGAACTGTACGTAAGCTATGTATACTATTGGGTGTGTTAGTTAAACCCACTAAGTAATTTAAAGTGATATGATCGTGAATCATCGAACTATTAAACTTTCGCCAACCATGGCTGCGATGTCTCCGTTGATGGGGTTTAAATAGTTGGGTAATGTTGGATATATTGGAACGGCGGTTTGTAGCATTGCCGAACCCACTGACATTATCATTTAAACCAAACGGAAACACTGACCCAAGTTCTAGCATCCAGAATAATTCCCGCTCTCGGATTTTTCTCTCAAATCCAAAAGGGGAATCCTTAGTAGATGGATAGACGACGTCTATGATCTTTGATAAAGTTAAGTGTACACAGACAACAAATAGAGATAGCCGAATTAAGACGCCTTAACGTCAGCATTGTATGTATGTCTGTAACTTAAGTATGCCATAGTATACATGTATCAGTGTCATTGTTGTTGAGGAAGTTTGAGTTCAATCATTTAGCCATTCACTTCATTATTCAGTGAATCAGACAACAAATTTGTCCATAAAAGTCTCATATACCAAGAATTCACTTGAACCATGGGTATTTCAAACCAATAGTGTAGTACCAATCCGTATATGGAAGACCAAATGTCCAAATAATCAGAAACTCACAGTTACTGAATCGAAAACCTAAGTTCTCAAACAGAAAACTAAAGTTATCAAAGAGAAAACCATGGTTTTCGAATCGAAAATTTAAGTTTACGGTCGAAAACCTAGGTTATCTACCACATAACCCCGAGTTTCTCTTTTCCTAACCTCGAGTTTCTATTTCTCAACACCGAAAATCACAGTTGTCCCTATAGTCCGGGCGAGATAGCTCAAAAATAGGCCTAACCTTCAAAAAAATATACCGCAGCTATATTTGGTATCATTTGAAGCAGAATTTTATGTAGGATAACATCCCCGGGGAATTTGGGGAATTTTTTTTATTTTGATTTAAGTAAAACGGTTTCGCATCAGAAATTGACATTATTTTAAGGGGTAGGGTAAACAAAATCGCCAACTGTATGTCTTGTATTGACCAATCATGCCACCTTTGGTCTTATTCTATATGCATGATACATCCCTCTATATAACCAATACAGTAGTACACCACTAGGAGTATGACCTTGAAATATACCCTACTAACGAAGACATCAGCGACGTTGATAAGAACAAAGAGTGGTTACCTATGTATCTCCGAATTTTCATGGAAGGATTGATAAAAAATCCACTGAAGCAAGCAAGTATTGGTCAGGCAATTGTGACTGCTGCCAGACCTAGGTCATCACTTTTCCCAATTTTGTTCGGTACCGCTGTGGAAATGGATCACATGTTTGGGTCAAAGTGGTTACTGGGAGAGCTTAGTAGCCTTGGTTTTAGTAACACCGTTGATGAAGTCACTAGGTACAAGCAATCTGTTGTGTGCAATGATGACCCAAACGATTTCATCAAATGTGCTATGCAGGGATGCTTCGGCCAATGGTCAGCGGATAACGTGGATCATAATGTCCGAACACTTGATGGCAAGGGAACTCTACATGGAATGGGGATCGTGCTTTCTACAACTGGTGCAAACGTAGCTGCCGCTTCCTCAAATTTACCATGTATTCCGAGACAGAGATTAATGAAGCAGGGTGATGTTGTACAAAACAAGGGAATAGCTGTGGTCACGTATTGCGCTCCTGAATGTTCCGGTCTCTCAAAGCTCAGCTTTCAGTCTGTTGAACAAATCCGCCAACAGTCTCAATGTACCATGCCATCTGATGTGCAGTTAGATCTGCTCTGGCACGTATCCAAGTTCACGTCGAACGTTGCTCTTGAAACTAGACCTGGTTGGTCTGGGTACATGACAGAAATTTCGAAAGGTGATTATCCTGGTCAGTCAATTGTTCACATGCTCTCGATTATCGATCTTAATCTAACAGATATTTCCTGCATTTATTCAACACTGCTCTTGTGATCAAACAAGCTGAGGAACTCAACATCCCTACACCGATTCTCACATTCGATCAACCATTAAGGCTCAAAGCCATGGAGATTGTGAAAGCCCTAGACTTGAAGGTAGTCCTCATCCTTAGAGGATTCCATACGTTGATGAGCTACGTTGGTAGCATTGGTAAAGTAATGTCAGAATCTGGCGTTGGAAACAGTATATGGCAAGGTAGCAGTAACTCACATTCTTACTGGAAAGGCTATTGCAAGAGCTCTGCAAGTGGTTTCTTCATGTTGGAGTCTGTGTTAACCTCAAGACTGTTGTCACAGTTTTTCCCAGAGGTTGTCTCCAAAGAATTTGCTGAAAACGAAGATGACATCACGTCGGATATGGATGATGGTAGTTCCAGTGATGAGACTGAGAGTGATTATGACATTAATGAAGACAATGATGATGGTGTTACTAGTGAGGATCCTGTCAGAAATGAGAATAACGTGAAGCAACTGTCTGACACTGAAGTTAAAAATATTAAGTCACTATGTGATGTCATCCAAAAGGATTACCAACGAGGAGTAGATAAAATATCAAACTGCATAGAACTGAAGACCTTAGAACAAGAACTCGATAAACAGAAAGAGGAATTGGCAAGATTGTCCCGCACTGCCAAGTTATGGTTACAGTGTCTTTCATATGTCGGCATCCTCAAACAATACATTCGTGCAGAAAGGACTGGCAACTGGCAGTTGCTGCAATTTCTTGGCAAAATGATCAATCTGTTTGCAGCAACTGGACATATTCACTATGCCAAATCTGGGAGATTGTTACGATTGAAGACGGACTATCCAGGGGTCTACAAAAGTTTCACCGACCATGGACTTCACACCGTACGCCGAAGCGATAGATTTTGGGCAGGCTTGTGGACGGACCTCATCATTGAGCAGGTGATGATGAGATCCCTGAAGAGTCGAGGTGGTTTAACTCGTGGTCGAGGTGTAACAGAGTCCGTGCGTACAACCTGGATAAACAGCATGCATCGTTGCGCTGCAATCCACAATTCGATGAGTACACTCACCAATGTTATACACAGAACTAGTGAACAGCACGTCGATCTGACTGCAAGTCAAGACAGCGGGACATGGCAGATATGGAAAAGCTGCATGCATGGTTCCAAACTCATGACCCATTTGACCCAGACATTCCGACATTGAGAAGTCTGTCAACGGGTTTAACTGGTGGAGAAAGTGACAACATCAATTGTGACGATGTAGAAGTAGTTGGTCAGATGATTCAGAAGAAACTAGATGGTGTATGTTTTGAAGGGGCGACTATTAGGAGGAGTGACCAGGTGCGTACACTGAGTGCTTACAAGTAGGAGTGAAAGTGGACAAAACTGTGATACAAATTGATCCTCTTATATTGTTCACTCGTGCAACTCTTCTTCTGGACGACAAGACCAGGAAGAGCAAATCAACCACTTCAAGTTCGAGTTCACACCTGAGCCTAGTGCACTTTTCAAAAATGGCTCTATGAGAAAAACACAGAAGTCACAATTACGCAACAGTATATTAAAGCTTCATCCTCACGTTCAAAAGCCAAACGCAGACTGGTGTGTTGTGGATGGGGGTGCAGCCCTCCATCACTCCCCATGGGTGCCTCCTCAATGTACCTACAATGATTTGTAGGTTCAAAGCGTTGTGACGACGTTACCGAATCCCTCTGACCTCATCTTGTTAGTTCATGCTTGGGGTGGCTGCGACACGACTTCCGCCACATATGGCAAAGGCAAGATGAAGATCATGGAAACGCTGAAGTCAAAAAATCTTCAAGAGACAGTCTCTTGAGGAGATCGGCAGTGCAGGCAATAGCGTTATGCTGAGTATCTTCAATGGAAAGAGCGAAACGCTCACAGCATTACGTTATGCTGAATGGCGCATGATGGTTCTTGGAAAAAAGAAACTAAAGCCAGAAAGCTTGCCCCCGACGGTTCGGGCTGTGTATTTCCACGCACTAAGGGTGCACTTGCAGGTGTGCCAATGGGCCACCCTAAACCTGACATGTCTCAATCCTACGCAGTGGTGGTGGAAAGCAGAAAACGGTGTCCTTGTTCCAGTGAAGACAGATATTGCTGCAGCACCAGAATTTGTCCTCAACGTTATTCGTTGCAGCTGCAAAACAACATCCAAGAATACGTGTGGCACAAAATTGTGCAGCTGCAGGAAAAACGGTCTGGCATGTGTGGCTGCCTGTAGTGATTGCCGCGGCACATCTTGCGACAATGTTTCAGGAGACAAATCAGACGCTATCTTGGATGATGACATTCTCGATCATATCTAAATAAAGTTTAACAGTTCATATAGTTGAAGATATGATTTCCAGTAATTCGGTTGAGGAGTAGGAAAAAGTTCTCTGACGTCAGGCTCTCAATATGACGTCACCGTGTCACTTCTGCAGTGTTAACTATGGTTAATTGGCTATAATTAGATGGCTCATTATAACATATATACCTAATGTTTAAAGAAATTAAATTGTAATTTGTCAGAATTTCACATATTTTCTGTCTCGGGTGACCTTTTGACCTCTGCCGAGGTCACTATGAGATCAATAGCAACGGGATTGATTGTATCATTTAGAGGGACATCTCCTGCAAAGAATAAGCCCAAATATGACATGACTGGACAAATACAAGTAATTCCGTGTGCGATTCTGTTACCCCTACCCCATTAAATAATTACCAAAAACACCCCCTGAAACAAACTAAAATAAAAAAATTTCCCCAAGGGCCTCAACGTGAGGCTTCTCACATATCATTCTCCATGGCATCCAGTACCACTAAGCCAAAAATCAGCTATGGTATATTTTTTTGAAGGTCAAACCTTATCTCGCCCGGACTACTAGAAAACTTAAGTTATCAAACCGAAAACCTAGGTTTTCGAATTGATAACTTAAGTTTACGGTCGAAAACCTAGGTTATCCAGCAGACAACCCCGAGTTTCTCTTTCAATTTCGAGTTTCTCGTTTATTTTTGGACATTCGTGTAGAAAACTTAAGTTATCAATCGATAACTTAGGTTTTCGAATTAGCGATTGTCGTAAAGTGAAACTCGACTAACTAACTTCGAGTTTCGACATCCGGGTACTATGGGTTTCGCGCCCTTTCCCGCATGCTGACTGATTAAAATGTCAGACAGAACCACAAAATCAACATGTATTCAACAAAAGAATAACTGAGATTATTTATTCAATGTAGACTATCCTGTATGTCCGAGCCTAGTTTATACAAGCATTATCAAAGGCTGGGTATTGATACTCAGAACTAGTCCTTTAATCAGTTTAATAGCTATATATATATGCTGCAGAGTGAATTGGGGGAAATAATCTAGTTAAAATTCAGCTATCCGGTCATGCTGACTGACCGACATAAGACAGGTCAATGTAATTCACACCAGCAAAGCACATTCAGTAATATGTACATAGCTACTTTAGCAAATACTTCGGTGGCACACAAGCTGTCTCTGGGTCAACAACGATTACTACAGGCATACGGTGAATGTTATATCTGTGTGAGCAGTTTGATTCCGTATAATTAATTTCGCCACGTGGTTCTCTCTGCATTTCTGATTAGTCAACAATCGGAAAGGCGCCAAACCCAAAGTACCCGGATATCGAAACTCTAAGTTAGAAAGTTGAGTTTCACTTCACGACAACCATCAATTCGAAAACCTAGGTTATCGATTAGAAAGTGTCCAATAAAAGAGAAACTCGGGGTTGTCTGCTAGATAACTTAGGTTTTCGACCGTAAACTTAAGTTATCAATTCGAAAACCTAGGTTTTCGGTTCGATAACTTAAGTTTTCTAATCACAACTGTGATTTTCGGTGTTGAGAAATAGAAACTCGAAGTTAAGGAAAGAGAAACTCGGGGTTGTGGGGTAGATAACCTAGGTTTTCGACCGTAAACCTAAAGTTTTCGATTCGAAAACCATGGTTTTCTGTTTGATTACAAGCGTCTAGTCCGTCATTCATAATCCAGCCGTCGTCCATTAGAGAATATCCGCGTCCATAATCCAAAGACCTATTCCATTTCCATATAACAGTATTAGCACCAAATTCAAAAAGACAAAAGTATACATAAACATAGGCTTGTTTCCTGCAAGAGAGAAGCGGTTTTCTGTTTGAAAACTTAGGTTTTCGATTCAATAACTGTGAGTTTCTGATTATTTGGACATTTGGCCTTCCATATCCGTAAGCTGAAACCGAAGATGCAGCCAACGGACAATAAAAGTTAACATACAGATGGATGGACAGACAGACTATAATAATAAATGTTTCTTCCAGTAGAACTTCAGGAACATATCTGGTGATATGTAAGCGGGCCGTAAATGCGAATGTGCTATTATCTTTTCGAAAGAAAAATAGGTGGCGAATATATTGTTCTGAAATCTTACATTGGCTATATATTTGCTATTTAGCACGGTCATATATTGCCAAGATATTGTTACTGTGAGATTTTTCCCGAAAAAAATCTCCAGGCAAATTGTTAGGCTGCAAACCCAAAACTGAACGTATATAAAGCAAAATTCCGTAAATTGCACAACCTGGAGACAAAATAGTCCTGCACCGTGAGATATAAATGGTATAGCATGGAATGAATTGATCTGGATAAAAAGATGATCTGGATAAAAAGACATTTTGTTAGCATTACCTTTACAATCTGAAAATCATTTCTTAATTGTAATAAAATCATCTGATAGATGAACAAGAGGTTTTTAGAATACTGGGAACAATTTACCAAGAAATACATTCAGCAGTTCATAATAAGCTGCCTTCGAATAATGTATGACATTTATGATGGCCGAGAGGGGCCATCGACCATCGCCCTTGAAATATTTTGGGCGATATTGCGATAACGCGATATTGCGATGCGATAACGCGATATTGCGATGCGATAACGCGATAATGCGATGCGATAACGCGAAAACGCGATATTGCGATAACGCGATAACGCGATATTGCGATGCGATAACGCGAAAACGCGATATTGCGATATTGCGATAACACGATATTGCGATGCGATAATGCGATATTGCGATGCGATAACGCGATAACGCGAAAACGCGATATTGCGATATTGCGAAATATCGCGTTATAATTACGCGATAATGTGCGATATTGCGATATTGCGAAATATCGCGTTATTTTTGCGCGATATTGTGCGATATTATAGCAATATCGCAATATCGCACAATATCGCACACTATCGCGTTATTTTCTGGAAAATAACGCGATAGTGTGCGATATTGTGCGATATTGTGCGATATTGCGATATTGCGAAATATCGCGTTATTTTTCCGCGATATTGTGCGATATTATAGCAATATCGCAATATCGCACAATATCGCACACTATCGCGTTATTTTCCCGAAAATAACGCGATATTGTGCGATATTGCGATATAGCGAAATATCGCGTTATTTTTCCGAGATATTGTGCGATATTATAGCAATATCGCAATATCGCACAATATCGCACACTATCGCGTTATTTTCCCGCAATGCTTGAGCGGATAGGCATGAAGACAACTCTGTCAACTCTGCTGGCCCAATTCCTGGTTATCTCCCCTGATTCGAACATTTCGAAATAGGTACGTTATGCAATGTTTTTTTTTATATTTTTATTCGAAGGAGATGCGAAATAAATGTGCAATAGTTGCATTGTGGGTAATACCTAACCCCGCCTATTTGGATATGTAACGAAGCTTTTCGTTGGTTATTGAGAAATCGATAGCGAAAATGGCTGCATATTTGAGATATGTGTCGGTTTGCCTGCACTGTCTCTTTGATCAGTTTCCCTATATTCAAATCGTGTGTTTGTGATTTGGCACTAAGGATGAAAAGCTTCGTTACATATCCAAATAGGCGGGGTTAGGTATTACCCACAATGCAACTATTGCACATTTATTTCACATCTCCTTCGAATAAGAATAAAAAAAGACATTGCATAACGTACCTATTTCGAAATGTTCGAATCAGGGGAGATAACCAGGAATTGGGCCAGCAGAGTTCACAGAGTTGTCTTCATGGCTATCCTCTCAAGCATTGCGGGAAAATAACGCGATAGTGTGCGATATTGCGATATTGCTATAATATCGCACAATATCGCGGAAAAATAACGCGATATTTCGCAATATCGCAATATCGCACAATATCGCACAATATCGCGTTATTTTCGAGAAAATAACGCGATAGTGTGCGATATTGTGCGATATTGCGATATTGCTATAATATCGCACAATATCGCGGAAAAATAACGCGATATTTCGCAATATCGCAATATCGCACAATATCGCACAATATCGCGTTATTTTCGGTAAAATAACGCGATAGTGTGCGATATTGTGCGATATTGCGATATTGCTATAATATCGCACAATATCGCGGAAAAATAACGCGATATTTCGCAATATCGCAATATCGCACAATATCGCGTTATTTTCGAGAAAATAACGCGATAGTGTGCGATATTGTGCGATATTGCTATAATATCGCACAATATCGCGGAAAAATAACGCGATATTTCGCAATATCGCAATATCGTACAATATCGCGTTATTTTCTCGAAAATAACGCGATAGTGTGCGATATTGTGCGATATTGCGATATTGCGAAATATCGCGTTATTTTTCCGCGATATTGTGCGATATTATAGCAATATCGCAATATCGCACAATATCGCGTTATTTTCCAGTGATGTGAGAGCGGATAGCCATGAAGACAACTCTGTCAACTCTGCTGGCCCAATTCCTGGTTATCTTCCCCTGATTCGAACATTTCGAAATAGGTACGTTATGCAATGTTTTTTTTTTCTTATTCGAAGGAGATGTAAAATAAATGTGCAATAATTGCATTGTGGGTAATACCTAACCCCGCCTATTTGGATATGTGACGAAGCTTTTCGTTGGCTATTGAGAAATCGATGGCGAAAATGGCGGCATATTTGAGATATGTGTCGGTTTGCCTTCACTGTCTCTTTGGTCAGTTTCCCTACATTCAAATCCTTTGTTTGTGATTTGGCACTAAGAATGAAGACAAACACAAGACAAACATTATCAAAGACGACATCGACACCCAAAGACGAGGCAAACCGACTGTCAAATATGCCGCCATTTTCACCGTCGATTTCCCAATAGCCAATGAAAAACCTCGTTACATATTCAAATAGGCGGGGATTACCCACAATGCAATTATTGCACATATATTTTACAACTGCTTCGAATAGAAATAAAAAAATACATCGTGTAAAAAAAATTATCGAATGAAATAAAGAAAATGTATTGCTATGCATATAACCTTGACGTGTTTGGGGCATAGTCAGCACCACTGAAACTCCCCTTTCTCTACCACTCCTCAGTGCGCATGCATATATCACTTCCAGTGTGTCTCTACCGGATAAGAGCTTCAATGGGATGCCACTCATATTTAGATACAACTTGAGGCTAATGGTTTACAAACGACTTTATATGATCACTCACTCACTCATCCCCATTCCTCCGCCTCCTTCACTTCACCTCTTCCTCACTCACACTCACTCACTCATTCACTTAGCCCCATCGGTATATCTCTACCCTAAACCGTGCATACAATGCTAATTTCTCACTATTCTCTGTCTGTGCATGCGCGTCATAGCCTTTCTTTCACCACTCACCCATCCAGTCGGATGCTCTCCTACGAGTGTTTCACTATGCCCTTACACGGCCCATTCCGAACAGGATGCGACCTTCTTTGGCCTTTACGCGTCCTGACTGCGGCTCAGGCTGCAGCCAAATAGACACGAATTTACGCTTTTAATACTACCAGGGCTTCTTAGGGCCTTTGGCTTTTTTATTTAGTTAATCAGGTGATAGTGACTAGTGTGTGGGGAAAATCGAGTGAGTAAATAATAGTTAATCTCTTCGCTCATGTAAGAACCATAACGAGTCGCTGTGCTGAAAGACATCTCCATCCCTCAACGGTACATAACGGTGGGTATTTAAACAAATATAGCACGATAGTGCGATGACACGATGGTACGATGATGCTATGGTGCGATGATAGGATGGTACGATGATACGATGGTACGATGATACGATGGCTCGATGGTACGATGATACGATGGTACGATGATAGGATGGTACGATGATAAGATGGTACGATGATACGATGAAAACAATTAAAAATCAATCAATATAATTTATTGGCGCATGAGTTTTGTTTGATCAAGTAACTGGAGCGAAATTCGTACCTATTTCGAAATGTTCGAATCAGGGGAGATAACCGGGAATTGGGCCCACGGAATTGACAGAGTTGTCTTCATGGCTATCCGCTCAAGCATCGCGGGAAAATAACGCGATAGTGTGCGATATTGTGCGATATTGCGATATTGCTATAATATCGCACAATATCGCGGAAAAATAACGCGATATTTCGCAATATCGCAATATCGCACAATATCGCACAATATCGCGTTATTTTCCAGAAAATAACGCGATAGTGTGCGATATTGTGCGATATTGCGATATTCCTGTAATATCGCACAATATCGCGGAAAAATAACGCGATATTTCGCAATATCGCAATATCGCACAATATCGCACATTATCGCGTAATTATAACGCGATATTTCGCAATATCGCGTTTTCGCGTTATCGCGTTATCGCGTTATCGCGTTATCGCGTTATCGCGTTATCGCATCGCAATATCGCATTATCGCATCGCAATATCGCGTTATCGCAATATCGCAATATCGCGTTTTCGCGTTATCGCATCGCAATATCGCGTTATCGCATCGCAATATCGCGTTATCGCAATATCGCGTTATCGCAATATCGCAATATCGCGTTTTCGCGTTATCGCATCGCATTATCGCGTTATCGCATCGCAATATCGCGTTATCGCATCGCAATATCGCGTTATCGCAATATCGCCCAAAAAATTTCAAGGGCGATGGTCGATGGCCCCTCTCGGCCATCATAGACATTGTCTGCTTCAGTGCTTTAGAGAGAAGTTATCTGTATAGGCCTTCGCTTAACATATGAAATAGAGTTAAATGCCGCAGGAGAAATTCAAACTGAAGTACCGGGTTGCAGAGGCTTGAATATGCAGAAGCCCTAAAGGCGATGCAAGTTAACCCAGTACAGAATTATAAGTACAGGTTGAAGTACAAATGGCGTACAAATCAAGCCTTGCCAAATGCTTTGATAACTAATTTCTAAAATGAAATAGCCACATCAATAAATCAGTACAGGGATAGGGTACGTGTACGTGTATTGCCATGCTACCTAGGTGAATGTTGTGAAGATTACTGGACCGCCTTACTCACCCCTAAAATATATTCGCATGAGGCTGATCTTGTCTAGCGAATAATGTCAATTTCTGAACTACTTATGGCAGCTATAGCCTAAATCTGTAAATAGATATCACGTGAATTGCATCAGCAAATCATGTTTAGTTTTAGACTAGTTACCAATTGGAAGGTGATGTCATGACATATATGGTTGAAATTCTCGTTACAAAACACATCTAAATGTTACGTATTTATATTAGTGTTAAGACCAGGCACTGGATTGTCTAAATGTGGTATAAAAAAGCATTGAATTTGCCGGCTTCTCAAATCTGTAAGTTGACGGATGATGGCCGAACAGTTTACGATAAAGAATCGGATATCGGTCCGCAGTAATGAAGATGGCCGATTCCAAGCCCTCTTATTGATGTTGTAGGGGACACAAATGTGTACGACCTCGATATGGACCAAGGGAGAAATCCCCAAGCATTGTCGAGATAGGGTTATGGAAGAATCTACTAGTCAGGTATTGGACAGATATATTGGGTATATGATCAAGTGTATGTAAAACGTTTGTTTCAAGATCCTATGACAATCGTACTGGAACAGCATGACATGCACTCATAAAATAACGTAGAAATGTGGAAGTAAATTTTTCGTCACCAGGATTTATGGATAAAAAGAAATATATATGTATTCTCTTGTCAATCAAAATTTATAAAGGTATGGCGTCTTTGGAGTTACGTCAGCTATAGCTGGTGAAGCACAATGGAATGTACATCCTCCTCCTCCTCCTCTCCTCCTCCTCCTCCCCTCCTCCTCCTCCTCCTCCTCCTCCACCACTTTCGTTATTTAGTTCCTTAATTTGGTAACAAACTGACGGATTTCTCTCAATTTTCGCCAGGATCATACAAATGTCACGCACCACAATTCAGGTCAATAGGCGAAAAGTCAAGGTCACTGTGGGCCAAAAATCAGAAAATCATTTTATGGATAGTGGATATCATGAGAAGACAATGTGTCTCATAGCAAAGTTCAGGTCAACGGTCAAAGGTTATGATCACGATGACCCAAACTTAAGAAATTCAGCCTCAAATTCTATTCACCAGAAAATGGAAGAAGTTGATAGCCAAAAATTAACGTCATAGCATATCATTTATTTTTCGACTTACATATCACGAAGCCCTTAACCACCACAGGTGTGGTGCGTATGATTTCCCACTGTATCGAACCGTAGACACGAGTCATGATGTGATCCCATGGTTGCAGATATTTAGCGTTCAAATTTGTGAGCGTCGTCAGTCAAACATCGCACAGTGACGTCATTTTCATTTCTGCGTACAACACATAACAATTTGACGAGACCGAATGTCCATCGAAGCGGAAAGATTTTAAATTTCCCTGACATGATATTCTTGCATTCGTTTTGTGAAGCGACCTCCACTCTCATCAAATATGAAGGCTATGATGCTTCCGCATACTTCGCTACTGAAGAAAATCGTAAACGAAAGTTAAAAAAATCGTCGATATTGAGACTGATTACTTCTTTAAAAATCGGATGTATTAAGTAAGTGGAGTGCGTGAGAAATAGCGAATTAAATTAAACGTCGCGTTCAGAAATATTTCTGCTATAAAACGACATGCGTAAGTGGATGCATTGATAGGAAACGCTAATCGAGTACCAGAATTAAGGTCAAAAGGTCAATGTCACTGTGGCCTCAAAATAAGGAAATTATGGAAGAGATTGTTCAGGGATGAGGTCAAGGTCACTGTTGACCAAAACGCGGGAAATCTCAATGTTTGTATACATGAATGTATTTCTGGTACCCAAGATTGACGTCAGACTTCCAAGGTCAAATTCACTATCCTCAGCAAATCATTAAAACATGGAAAGCCCTAGATTTAATTCTTAGTGACGTAGCCCATGGTTCTAATTAGGCTATTGTTGAAGTATGACTATCATTTTTCAAGAGTGTACATACTAAAGTCGGTTAATCACTAAAATTCTCTATATTGTTTTGATTATTTAAATTTTTCTGTATTCTGATTTTTGTTATAAGCGTTTGTCAAGTTCATGGACTGGTTTATTCAGATAATACATTCCATAGACCGCTTCACTCCGCTTCACATCATTGCTTTCCCTAGCTTTCATGCTCAATAAGTGTGTCAAGAGTGCTTCCTGTGTATTGCCAAGTTTGTGTTCATTGTTTGTGTCAGTAAGACATAGACGGTTGCGGTTTTGCGTTTGGCAGTTACACCCAATGCGACAATAAACATTTTCATTTAAATCGCCCATGCGGAAATTCAGTTCAAATATAAGCGAAGCCGATATATGTAATCTAGAAAAGCTGCTTCTAAGATCAACAAAAAACCTAGATGCTAGCAAACGAAGAGTGGGTTCTTATAATGCATTAGCTTTAGAACAACTCGTACCGGTAGCCTACTGAAAACAACGGTAATAGCGGTAATTTCTGTGTATTTAATTATTGCTTATACTTCCCATCAACACACGAGGAAGACACGTCTTTCACCTGTGCCGCGTGTATAATATATTTAAAGTACTCGCACCCTGTGTTTTGGCGCCTATACATCCACTGTGCGTTCTTATGTGTGTAAAATTACTAGTAACTAGGCATCATATTCCAGTCTGGGGTTGATTGACTGGCATAGCGATAACATCACCAGACTGGAGAGCGTGAAAGGCACGGTTATATCATTTCAATAGGAAAAGAATGTGATCATTTATGACGCAGATATGTATGTATGTATGTATGTATGTAAATACAAAGAATTCAGAAAACAAAAGAAGGTGTCACCGAGAACCCGGGCACCGTTTAAATAGAGGATAGGCCTGCAGGGTTCGTCCGTTTACTGAAGTAGCGTGTAGATGTCCATTCATACGTATTTGACTTGACGATGATATTGAAACCACACGAGGAGAATCTTAGCGATACAGCCACATAACCATGAAAGGTGAAATGATCCGGGATTGGTATATTGTATATAGTGCATGGAGACGTCAGCAGTAGGACCAGAAAAGAAAACGCCTCGCCGTCTAGACTGAAGAACTAAATATTGACTATAGGTGTATTTCTTTCTCCTGGAATCATCCCTGACACTATCACATAGTATAGAATAGAAATATAGCTTCCCATCAATTCCCACACATTTCTAATCACGAAGATAAACATGGTGTGATCTCAAGGGCAATGTGATGTCATCCATGGGCATGTCATTCTTTCCATTAGTTAGTATCTAATAATAGAACATAATTCGACAACATTTCTTGCACATTTTGAAGCATTACAAGATGGTAACTACTGTAATAAAGTAAGATATTATCCAGATTTCCAAAACATAAACACCGCAAATTTACAGCATTTTGCAGCAGAAGAGTGAAACTGTTCGGATATATTTGCATAGTCTCTGTAAATCAGAGCGCTTGTGATCGAGTAGGAATTGTTAAGCCACACACACAATATGAATGCCTTACCAGGATAAACAATCGGAATGATTATGCAAAAAATCGTCCTAAGTTGAGGCGATATGCAAGAGGTGGGAACAATTGACGACGTCTGGCAATTAAAAAGCAACCATATGACTCTACAGGAAAGCATCCCCCGGCACCGAACGTCCAGACCCGAGAATATACGGTGGATTCTCGGACGTAGCCTTAGTATCTCAGCTGCGCTTTTATTGCAGATGTTCATGTTCATGTGGAGACTGTGAAGTATCCACACGGCCCCTAGCATACGCTAGCTCGAGATCATCGTTGTCGTCTGATGGAGTAAAAGCCCCAACATGTGGTAACCTGGTAAATGCAAGAATACCCAGAGAAACTAACCTGCAATGTCCAAAGTCGTACAGAAGATTATCCGGTTCCGTAAACGAAATCAGTCTTCAACTGTTGGGCTCTACAGCAAGCGTGACCGAGTTATCTATTCGGTATGAAAATATTCGGCATTCACCCCTTTATTGCAGAGCATAAACAATTTCCACAAAAGGTTATTGAATATGATCGTCCAGTTACCGTTGTTGTTGCATCCAATTTGTCCGGTTGCGATAACGACTTCCGGTTGCGGAAACAGCGCCCTCTATGAGGCCAAGTCTATTTTATTATCTGTTTAACCAACCGATCTACTTTGAAAGTACTAAATAAAACTAAACATTCTATTTGAGAAGTGATTGTGATTTGTTCAGCCAATTACACAATGTCGGATATGGACATCTTACGGTAGCAGAAATTATGCTCTTCACTATGGACATCATTGGCCTGAAATCCATTCTCAATGCAGATATACTCTTCCTATCGGCTAGGCCATTCAAAATATGTGTTTGCACTGGTATAATGTACCTCCTTGTTTCATACCGAACTTGTGATATTCAATATAATTTGTATTATGTTATAAATGTTACTGGTACAAACCATGAAAAATGCCATTCATGATTGTATTTCGAGGGCCTGAATATCTGTAGTGATTGTAATAAAAGCACTTCAACTTGATATTGTGTTTTCCAATTGATTTCACATTATTCACTGCATTCCCTCTTCCAGATATCCGATTTGTCGGGCTACACCCCCCCCCCCCCCACCTCCCATTAAAACAGCTATCCAATTAGGCCAAAGAAAATATACCTTGTAAGGGCCAATTCAAAATTACATAACGCGCTTTTACATTTTAGCATCAAAGAAGATAACGCCATATGAACGGGCTACCTAATTTTAGAATGGTCACGTACATTGCATGTAAAAAGCAATACCTTGTTAATTTCCTTAAGTTGACGACGCAAACACATTTGTCGATGAGAGTGATATTTAATAGGCCTACCCAGACAAACATATTGGACTGATGTGTATTCCTCGTAATCCTTCATGTTTTGAAGATGCACCAAAATTGACTTCAGAATGATACAAAGATTTAAAAACAAATACTGGTACTTTGTACAATTATCTCCCTAGTTTAATCCGTGGCGTGTCCCACTCCTCCTACTCATCCTCCCCCGCTTTACTCACTACACTTTAAATAATAAGTGTCTTGAAATAAAACATTTTTGTGTCCCCACTGGCTTACATGACCCCCCTCGCGATTATCCTGAAATTATGACTGGCTTCTAGTGGAAATATACATTTTTCCTGGCAAACAATTAGTTTTGCATCGATTTTTTCAACGGCCGGTTGTTTAGGTCGATTATACACATGGAAGTGGCAGAAAAGATAAATGTAACGGGACTCTACGAAAGCCGAGAGGGTTCTTCAGAGTTTTACTTTTTGACTTCTGACTTCTGACTTCCGACTTCTGACTTCCGACTTCAGACTTAGGATTTGTTTTCTTTTATAATGCATTACATCTTAAATTATGAAACATGGAATAACACAATACCGTTATTATGGCATCGTGTGCTTGAAAAGCTGATTGCATGTACTTTTAATAATCATATAACCATTGAAGTTTATTATTTTGATTTTGACTTTCGACTTCTGACTTCTGACTTCTGACTTCCGACTTCCGACTTCTGGCTCCCGACTTCAGAGTTTTGGACATTCATTCATTATTTTGATTTTGACTTTCGACTTCTGACTTCTGGCTTCCGACTTCCGACTTCCGACTTCTGACTTCTGACTTCCGACTTCCGACTTCTGGCTCCCGACTTCAGAGTTTTGGACATTCATTCACCCCTTGCAACTTTACCTTTACATATATTATAATAATACCTATAATTCTATCTGTGACTTTGTGCTTTGGTCTTTCTGATTATAGTATTGGCAATTTAAAAGGGAACCCCAACGTTCTAGGTCCAGTTTTAGGCCACGGTTTAATAGAGAGACATTAGGTTTGAAGTTTAAATCTGCCAATGATGTAATTTATTGCAAATGGTATTTGGTGAAGTCATCAAATGAACTCAAGATAATGGCTAGATTATACTGGAATTGTCACAAAGCGATAAGTCTAATGTCTTTCTTTGTAATATTGCTTATTTACAGCATCATGAAAACTAGTTCTAAAAAGTTATAAGAATTTATAGAAATACGGTTCTCATGACATATCAACAGATTATAAAGGACTTTATTTTGGAAACTGCACGGATTATGATATCTTATTAACAAATATGAAGTAACAAAGGAGTACTCGTGCGATTCATATTTATTAAAAATTCATTTCAACTAACACACATCCTTACACAAGTTAATGGACTGCAAAGGTATCAGAATCTAAAATATTCGTATTTGTCTGTCTAATCAACTCACCAATAGCTTATTTGCATATCAAATTTTTTCCAGTTCCAGAAAGCTTCTCATCAACCAGGAGAAATGTATATTTATATATTTATTTATAATATTTCGGAAGTAATTATGATCAGTTGAATAGAATTGTGCTATTATATTATGTAATTGAGGCGCCTTTGACTTGTGACATAAGGTATTTCGATTTACATTAGAAGTTATCGCATTTTAATAATCAGAACATAACTGCAGATAAACTTCAATGGTTATCTGATTATTAAAAGTACATGCAATCAGTTTTTCAAGCACAAGATTTCATAATAATGGTATTCTGTCATTCCATGTTTCATAATTTAAGATGTAATGCATTATAAAAGCAAAAAAATCCTAAGACTGAAGTCAGAAGTCGGAAGTCAGAAGTCAGAAGTCGGAAGTCAGAAGTCGGAAAAAAGTAAAACTCTGAAGAACCCTCTCGGCTTTCGTAGGACTCAGTTACGAGTTTTCGGAACCGGCTAAACGACAAGCAGTTGATAGGAATGTTATAAATAAAAAATCAGAAATGGTATGAACCTACTTTTTCTACGATAGATTACTGGGTTGTTGCCGATACTTTCCAGTAGACTGCGATTGAATATTTACGTGTGCCACGAGTAGGCCAGAGCGCCAAACTTGAAATTACACATTGCGAAGCACGTGCTTTTTGCCCTCAGCTAACGGTAGGTGAAAGTTACTGCGGATTACAAGATATACAAAACCCGCTATGCCGGGACTGTGACCGCTTTTCAAAAGAGGAATACATTAACTTTATTCGCCATGCATCCACTGATCTGAAGTAGCGTCTTTCTCTCCGAAAACGAAGTCGATTTTTACGAATTTCTGGAACCGGACAATTTACGGAACCGGATAATCTTCTGTACGGCTTATATTTCCCAACAAAACAATAAACCTACATATATTTGTCGAGTGATAAGTACAGAGGGCGGGCCTCTGAGACTAACAGTCCACCAACAGAATCCTACCATATACAGGTAATAAATTGGAGCGATATGCAGAAAATGTGAAAGAATTGACGACGTCTGGCGACTAAAAAAGCAGCCATATGACTTTACAGGAAAACACTGAGTTCAGATACTCTGTCCATATTTGTCCATGGCAAACCATTCGCATTCTAAAATCATGTTTCGTGAATAGTGCAATTGCTCTCGTATGCTTGAGATTATAACCAGTGTAATGACATTGTAACCCGACCAATATTCAATTTTACTTTAAATGCTGGTGGTTTAGTGATATTTTAGGGAAAGTAAAACGTCGAATACGGATATATTATATTTCGACATCACCGAAAATGAGAACAGATTTTCAAATTTGATCAAATAATAGTAAATTCTAGACTTGTATCTTAATGTAATATGAAATATTTCATATAACCATCTGTTACATCCGAAATAATTTCGAAAGACCTTATTCGCCGAAGACCATTAGCACTAAAATTCAAGCAGGCACGAAGTCAGGGGAAAATAATGCAATAAATATCTCCTGGAAAAGAGAAGTGATCATCTGTTTTCAAATGATGCAGGTAAGATATCTTGATGTTAACTTCCATAAAACTGACCAGTGTTATTTCATTCATTCGCTTACTATAGTAGAACGACTGCAATTGTTCATAACATCGCGGAAAGCTTGCAGTACATGCATCGTGTCATACGGCCCCTAGTTCATGTGGGACCGGTATAGGTGATTAAATACAGACAGACACGTGATGCAGGGCGTCACGCCAGATCATACATTGTTACAAGCGTTATTGCACTAAACGTACACTAGATATGGGTTTCGCAAATTTTATCAATTTTTGAGATAGACAAGATCTACCTAAATGAATTATAGTTTTTATCATCATCATTTATCATAAAAAATGCCTATCGATTAGTTACAGACAAATGTTTCTCCTGGCCTATCAGTCGGGATCTTGCTCTATATTGAGCTTCAGTAAACAATTTCTCTCAGGCTATCGTTGACATTCTACGATTTTATTTTTATACAACAGTCTTGACTGTTGTTTGCTTATTGTCATCATCTACCGTTTATTCTGCCTTGAAATCAAGATCTTGTCGTTGGAAAGCCGTAGAAATTGGACATCGGGGATTAAAGAAGTGATATTATAAAATCAGCTCCATCGTGTTTCGCTTGTACGCCACTGGATGTTGTTGTTGCAAAAGATTGTGTGAAATATTGATCCTAGATTAAAGCACTCTCCCGTCAAAAATAACATCAACGTGAACCTTAACAACAATAGTCGAACTGCATGAAAGCACATACAAGAAACTTAACTTAGATTCATATTGTGCGGTTGCATTGTTTTTCTTTGTGCTGGAAATATTATTATAAATATGTCATTTCATTTTTGCCGCGGAAATTTTTTGTAGACGATTTCTTCTACAATTAATGTATTACTGTATTACTATTATCGGGCTGTACATAAACTCTTTGATCGATCAGCTACAGACAGATGTTATACTGTTTTATCAGTCGAGATAATCTTTGCAGTATATTAGTAAGATATAGAGATATTATCTGAGGATATCAGTGACATTCTCAGATTCTATCTTTGTTACTCACACAATCTGCCCTCAAAAGCCCCAGCTCTGGTTTAAATATAGTCACCACTATCCCGTACTATGTCCTTCAATCGAGCCTTGTGGGCATTAGATTCACTCTATATTTGACAACTCGTGGTTAGAAAGAACGATTTGAACAAACGTCTTAAGTTCCATAATACACATTTCCGTGGTGTCATGTACACTACATATCCAGAAAATAAGCGTGGGTGCATCTCGGTCTACACGGTTGAGAAAAAGTCCCTCGATAAAGGCTTGAAATACCTATTGTCTATTGTATGTTTACGTTGATGGAAACGTAGCCGAATTACTTGTAGAATATATTCTATCGCGATGGAAGATATTCATATAAAATGTATGATGATCATTTACATGTTTTCAGATATATTTCAATCGTATATTTGAAATACGTGTAAAAAAAAATAAAGATAATTTTGGGCATAATTGCATGGTACATATGGATATACTATATGGAGGACGGAGCTAGGACACTTGATTCCAGAGGGTGACTTCTAAGAATTATTATGAGCACAATGCGGGAGTAAGTTAATATTACTGTGATATTACAGTTACATAAACAATTCGATGAACACAAAGAGATTGTTTTCCCACAATCTGAAGACGAGAGCATCAATATTTTCACCAGAATGATAACCCCTTGAACTGCCCGAATAGGAAAATTGGGGATTGAACTCATTCACAACACGAGTAATCCATTTGGGAAATTAAGAGATTGAATTCCCTTGAAGGGAAACAAGTGCTCATAGAATGATTGATATCAACAAATAGAATTACATAGTTTACGAACAACGGAAATATCTCTTTCGTTATGAGATAACAACTTCGTAATCATTCATAAGAATTATCTTACTGATACATTAATCCTCGTGAAATAATGGGGCCGAATTCCTCACAACCAAGTTCTAAATTCGGAAAATGAGTATGAGGAAGTATGAGATGTTTGTAATTCAATTTCTCTCTTATGGTCTGTCCAATCCAACACACACTTCCAGACATCTGATATATAGTCAGATTTGAAAAATACAGACACGGATTTTACTACTGTTTTAGGAAAATCTTCCGTCTGACATCTATATATTTCCTTTTCAGATATACACGTAAACTATAGTGCAGGTATGGGAGAATTTACAGTAGATGTTTATTTTTTTTCAACAATAGGCGTGATTGAAAGATTTGTGGTTCATTTTCGCTGTGTCCCAAAAAAGTTTCCCTGGTTTACACAATAGTCCTTCTCATTACATATTTATTCGCATTATATGTTGAAAGTTTTTTTCTCGCCAAAACCACATCTCTGCTGATGACTTTCGGAAATTCCATTTTCATGAGAGTTATTCTTATAACAGTGTATGGATTGTTAGTTATCGTGGCAGTTTTTCGGGGTCTCAATCAGCTTTCAAAGTTGGTACAAATCACATGTACAATGATACGCCTACTGTAATACTAATTTTCATAAATTCAGTTCGGAGATGCTCGGGGATAGACCGCTATCGTTTCAAGATGTCCATGTTGTTCAAATGAACAGCAGCAAATTAAAGAGTGACTTCTTACTGGAAGTTTAGTGTGTGTTTGTCCGGCCCACTTGGTCACAGTTTTAGTGGAAATATCACGAAACTTCGTGAAAACAGAAATGAGCTCACTGTGGGAAACATCAATGTTTTGTCGAAAGGCTGTAAAATTTTGTCAGGATTTTCTTGGAGAAAAAAGTACTCAACTCACACAGGGAGGCAAGATCATAAACCATTCATGTACACGCTGCAAAATGTGTGACTATATTTGCCATCGTCGAATGACAGCATTAGATATGTGATATGACAGCATTAGAAGAAAGCCGCAGAAATGAGGGGGAGATGGGGTAGTCAAGAGGGAAATTTCATGCCGACTGGGGGGACAATAACAGATTATGAAATAGGTATTTAACATCCATGCATTGGGGCCAGGATCATGAAATTTACATTTCCATATTTCATCTTGTACAAGTTCATTTTTCATCATTTAAAGATGTCCAGCGTGCTATCAGAGACAGATACCAGAGGGTAAGAGAGGGTCTAAAGGGTGAAATCCCAGGGCGGGTTTTATGCTATATACATAAAACTAATAAAACTAGAATATGACTTTGGATTTGATGACGGAATACTAGCTCTGTAGCATTAAGATTTAGCACAGGCATTTATGATCGTTCCAGTCACATTGCAGAAGTTCTCTGACTCCTGATGATTGTTTAAATATGAGATGAGCGTGCAATAAATCGTAATTTTCCTAACTGGAGATTAATAGTCCATATTTCGACCGTATGGCAAGCCGTTTTAATTTTTATTCGGCATTTGCTGATATCATTAAATATTTACTCATATCCTCAAATGATCTGATGGTATCATCAAATGATTTGCTGATATATACAAATGATTTAGCGATATCACCAAATGATTTGATGGTATCAGCAAATGATTGATTATATCGGCGCATCATTTGCAGATATCAGTCGACTGATTTGCGGATATCAGCAAATCATTTGATGATATCATTAAACATGGCGGAAGGTGAAAATAAGCCTAAATGTTAATGCCTGCTCGTCCTGCTGTTCGATAAATTAATTTATACCTACTGGTATAGGCATCTACGGACAAATCACATGCAATATTGGCAATAACAATAAAACGCAACTACAGTGGTTTGGGTGATGTAGGGAATATGTTCAATCTCCAGTATATATACACTCTAAACTAATAAAAGACAAATAGAATCATGAATATAACAGCACGGGAATAAATAAATAAGGATAAACTAAGGCAGATACACTTCTCCATCTTGAGTTATTGACATGTATACACATATTCATTAGATCAGCATTTGAGTATAAAGGGGTGAGGCGGAAGGGGAATTGTAATGATGTCGGGAAATCCGGCCAGTGGTATATTAAGGCAGAACTTATTGTTTTGTTTTTAAATATATTTCATTATCCGCATACAGATAACCGATAATATTACAAAGACGAGGGAAGGGCCCTGAAGAGAATACAAAAAATAATCATTCACCCAACCTGGGACGAGTATAGATATTCGTCCCAGACCCAACTTACTTCCTTAGCCTAATTTAACCAAGACATGCGGAAGATACCGCAATACTGATAGGTTTAACAGTGATCTACATATATATTACATAACGAATTATCAGGCATCACTAACTTAAACGTTTTGTACATGAGAAATTGACAAACGAAAGGAGGTGTTCGCTTTAGATGGATATTTCCCCTTCAGAGTCGCTCTCTGTTGCTCTGTTGTCTCGCTCCGAGCCGGCCGGTAAATTGTGACGTAATGCTCAGGTATTCCCCAACTCTTTGTCAGACAGGCGAGGCCAGTCTAATGGAAAATGCTGGTTCATATTCTCATACGGTTACCATTAGTATTTTCATGAACGACCCAGATATTTACGAACAATAATCAGTTATATTAATATATAAACCGACTAGAAAACTGAAAAAATCACTGCCAAAAGTTCAGCGAACAATAATTAAGGAAGTAACTGCAAAAAAACAAAAAAAACAAACAAAAAACACAACTTATTGGCACATGCATTATATCACTTGGGAAAGCAAGCGTCACCACTTGTTGAGGGTCATTTCCTTAATAAAGGCCTTGATATAAGACAAGCTTAACCTTATAACTTTTCAATTCATAGTTACAACTTTCCGCTGCCCTAAGACGAAATTATATATGTGTAACAATTAATTGTTTGCTCTGCTGGATCGTCAGAATATTGAAATACTGAACAAGTGGTCTGACTTTGTGTGTGGAGTTGTTTGTGTGCAATACTATTCACGAATTATAATATAATAAAATTAGGGATTATGTGCGTTAGGGGTTCGCTCTCTTTATTTCACGTCATTATTGCACTTTAAAGTCCAAAATGAAGATGAGAGAAAAAAGGAAAAAATGAAAAAAAAAAAAAAAAAAAAAATCGGGGATTTGGGGATTCCAACCAAAATGCTGGTTTTCTTTTAATCTGTAGTCCGACACTGTAACCATTCGGCCAAGCAGCTGTTACAATTATCAACTTGAGGAATCATGTGCCGATTGGCGGTGAACTACACCATTTCAGAGCATTACAAGCGTTTTGACATATTTCAATATTATGAAAATATGACACCTTTAACCAAAACGATTCTTCAGTATCATTTTGGATCAAACCTACCGCTTTTCGATATGTAAGACTCGTTTTGGTTAAAGGTGTCATATTTTATATATGAAGGGAATTCCCTTCAGGAATATCGCCAAAAATTGCAAAAACAAACAGATGCTTATTTTCTAATACTTGTAATATTTTCTTGACAAATCTCTTCTCGGTGAAAATTGAGAATATGAAAATTCAGTATTTCTCTCTCAAGCTAATAACTTTTAAAGTAAACGAGAGGAAATTATATTTTCGATGTATAAACGCAACACACTAAGGAAAAAAATACGGTCAAACCGAACACCTCCTTTACATGAACGAAAACAAACGTAGAACAAGTAATAGTACAACACATACAACAATACAATAGTACAACATATTACACGGCACGAACATTTGGGCATTTAAAAGAATTCCTATAAGCATCGCATCAATAGGTTTTACTGGTGCGGATAAATGCTATTACCTAGGTTTCTAAGGAAAAAAATATATGTATAAATAAAAATAAACCCGACTAGCATAATAACTATAGGAGTATATTCACATACTATTTTGCAAGATCAAGAACACAGAAATAGTCGGGAGCAATGGATAGTGGACACGTCCACCCCCCCCCCCCCATTCCCCTCCCCTCCCCACCCACACAACCAAAAAGGAATCAGCCTTTACCAAAGGAAATATTGTTTCAGTTATGGATAGCATTTCAAGGTTAAACAGATGTTGCAGATTACATGCACATGTACTGTGAGTCAGTCATACATGGCTCAATAACTGTATAGCATTTCTTGGTTTACCATACATATTACTCTGATTCTTTAGTACTATTCACTATTCTAGGTTTAAACGGATACATGCAGTGATTGAATGTTCATTCAGTCTCTCTTCGTAGCTCACGACTCCACAGTATTTCTTGGTTTAACAGATACAGTAAGATACAAATTCTTACAGACTCCATACCATATCCTGAGTGATGCATTGATTTACTCAATTATTCTGAGCAAAGAGGAGTGGTCCATATTCGGAGTTATGCTGTTAGGAAAAATACAGTCTATAGCTGGATTTACACAGTTACGCTGGCAAAAAGGAAAGTCTCTGACAAAGTTGCACTTTTGGGAAAAGAAAGGTCTATAGCTAGAGTTACGCAGTGACGCTGAGCAAAAAAGGAAAGGGTCTGATGAATTACACACTCTAGAAATGAGGTTTATAGCCAGAGCTACGCAGTTACGCTAAAGAAAAGAGAAAGGGCCTGACAAATTTACCCATTACGCTGAGCAAAAATAAATGGTCCATCGCCGAAGTTACGCAGTTACGCTGTCCGAAACAGAGGACTATGGCCCATTACTAGAGTTACGCAGTTAAGCTGACTAAGAAGGAAATTCGCTGACAAAGTAACACAGTTATTCTGAGTAAAAAGAGTGGATCTGTCACTGTAGATGTATAGTCTCTGGAGAACAGAATACCTCGAGTGTTACTGCATATCCAAGAATATACTACAATTGTACGATTGAGCTGAAGTCCACTAGAATCAGGCTTGCATCTTTGAGCTGAAGTCCACTAGAATCAGGCTTGCATCTTTGAGCTGAAGTCCACTAGAATCAGGCTTGCATCTTTGAGCTGAAGTCCACTAGAATCAGGCTTGCATCTTTGAGCTGAAGTCCACTAGAATCAGGCTTGCATCTCCATGTACATGTATGCACCAGCTCTCTCGTGACTTCTTACATGAAAGAATGACCCGATAAACATAGAACTATTCAAACTTCAATGAATTCATATGGTTTCTTTTGATGTTTATATAATGTGGGTACGGTACTTGTGTAATCAGATAGTTTTAAATCCGAAACATGATATCTATGTTGAACTTGCGGGAGAGAGGTGTGGGCGGGGAGGGGGTCCTGACGGATCTACACAGGAACTCGTGTGCGGGGTGGGCCCGTCACAGTGCGTCATTGTCAACCTCCGCTAATGAGAGCAGGGAAATAGTGGAGCGAGCTTGTGAAACGGAACATGCGCTGTGAGGAGGTTTATTGTCGATCTAAACAGAGCAACCTCGCCACCAGGGGTCGCTCTCCGCTGGAAAATTGTAGGGCGGACAGGACCGGATAGCTCTGGTTTCGAGATTGCTAAACAGAGAGCCTTCCATGTTATGGTTCCTACTTTAACCTTTCGTCATATTGAATGATATCAACTTATATAAAGTGTTTGCTGATATCATCAAATCAATTGCTGATATTCTCAAATGATTTGATGATATCAGCAAATCATTTACTGATATCAACAAATAAAGCGTATTTGCTGATATCATCAAATGATTTGCTGATATCAGCAAATACACTTTTGATATCAGCAAATCCTTTTGTGATATCATCAAACGATTTGATGATATGATTAGAAGATTGTATGATATCTCGAAGAATTTGATGATATCATTAAATATTTGATGATAACAGCAAATATTTGCTGAGATCAGCAAATATTTGATATCAGTAAATCATTTCACGATATCAACAAATATTTGATTTGATCACCAAATACAGGATAAAAAGTAAAATGGCTTGCCATACGACCGCTCCCAAATATGAACATGTTTTAGAATTTAAAAAAAAAACAAACCTTGCATTATAAGTCAGAATTCAGACAAAGAAGAGACCAATACCGTAAATTAAATGAAATGCAGGCGATGTAGAATCGGCCATATCCAATTGACTCACGAAAAGTTACTAAAAAAGGAACCGACACCAAGTGATATTCCATGCCTCGAAGGTCTCACAGTGAAACATAGTCTGATCGACTGAATAGATTTTAAGATTGTAATTGATTCTTTTTAAGAAACAGTTACTTTAGGAGATCTTTTTGGTCGGGTAAAATAAGACTGTATTTTAGGTCATTTGATAGAAATCGGTTTGTTGTATAAGTTTTAATGTATGTACATGTTTTTGGTGTGTTCTGTTGATTACTTCTGGATTTCTGGGTTGTTGACTTTGTGTTGTTGGAACACTTAGAATTTTGTTTGATCTCCGCTATATTAAACCTTAATTCTCTCTCTCTCTGTCTGGAATGCTTTTCAATTAGAGGTCGTGATACGCCCAAAATTCGTCATGTTGGCAAATGCTATTTATTTACCATATCACATAGAAGGTTCGATCATTTACAAATATCAAAATTGTGGTTTTGTGCAAAGAGGGTTCTGGATACTTATATTGTCATTTGAAAAGAAAGTTGTTTGTTGTTTGTCAGTTGGATACAAAAAACAAAAAAACATTCGCTGAATTGGAAGGAAACCGAAAGTCCAACCTCATACCCAGTCCTATATCTTCATAAAATGACGTGAATTACTTTCACGTTAACTTTACGGCAAGAGAGAAGATTACGCTTTCGACGATATGTTAACTATGCTGAAAATAGTCATTTCTGAATAATGATATTCGTGGCGTGCAAGCTTTCTGTGCTATGCCTCGTAATATGTTCTAATTCCACTCAACCTTGGGCGATTACTATAACCGTATAATAAAGATCCGCATCGCTTTCATATGAACCATCAGAACCTGACTGCGAAGTACGAGCATGAAAAAAACGAGATTGTATAATAGAGGCATCGACTCAAGAACTCATTCGACTCACGAGAAAATGTCCAGGTAAACCCTCTGTGAGGATTTAGGATTTACCTGTACTTGTGAAGATGTGAAAATTCGGCTTGATTGAAGAATATGTGTCATTGATTGCAACAATGTAGCCCACATTACAACAGGAATATAATATTGTCTTGTTAGCCTCATTCGGAACTGTTCAATATCCATTCTTTCAAGAAATACACGTGTGTTTATTATCAAGTATAGTGTATATATATATGTATACGAGATCAAATGCAACATGATTCATGTTCGAAGACGTTCCTTCGACTACTGGTGAGGACATCGTCCATGAATAATGGTTGGAATTCGTCGTCGTCGACGGACAACGTGTGTTTATGCCCTAACACAGCCCACACGGCATTTATTCATCATGGCCGCGCCCGCCATTCATCATGCCCACATGGTCGAACTGTTAGGATTTCTTCAATATATGTGATATTGTCAACAGTATCTTGTGTACATAAATATATACATATAAAAATATAGAATCTTGTGGCTGCATTATTTATTTACGAGAACTGAATAACGAGAATATGTATAACAGGACCTAAGTGGGCGAATGTTGTTGAATGCTGACCGCCTTTGTTCTAAGAACAGGACATGTAGTTTTAAAACATGTGGTCATTCGAATATCTATGACGCACATGTTTTCGTTTTCAAGGATACGCAATTTACAAAAGTTACCATATTGCTAGCGTATAGGTCTGACTGATATGTTGGTCTGATGACGATTTCTCTCAATGAGAAAGTATAGGTTTGAAATGCAACTAATGTCGCTGCTGTTTGTAGTGCCCGAAGGCAGGCATGAGGCTTGGGGGATGCAATCAAATATGTGTTGCACTTGGTAAACCGGTTGGTTGGTTAGAAACACGTGAACCACAAATATATTCTATTCTGAAATGACTAAGTACTGGCAAGCATATTCTGTTGTAAAATAGGGAAATAAACTCTTTTACGTCGAAAATCCTGTGTTGGATAATTTAGGAGTGGTATGCTGTTCTGATGACGTGATGACTTCACGAGAAAATGGAGATGAGAAAAGGTCCGTTCGAAGATCGTCTTATCTTTGTCCATCAATAAAATATTGTTCAAATTAGTTGCTAGCTGTGCCATGCATTGAAAACAATTCCGATCGACTTGTGTACGCATGGCAATCTACACAGTCTGCTTCGAGTGATAACACCTCAGCATTTGACAAACACCTTTCATCCATTACATATCTTCTATTTTGTAAATACAAATGCAAGCGGATATCTCTTGAAAATGAAGACATCAAGAGATGTGACAAAGAAATAGAGATCACACAAGTATGCATTGTCAAAGGACATACTCATTAGTTATGTGGGCAGGATTGAAATAACCACAGCGTATTAACACAAGTTAATAGTTCCGGACAATGTCTATGCCCTGCAGTTAGTACTGCTTACACGGTTTTGGCACATAACCAGATTTTATCGACACAATCCATGCTGGTGGCCGTCTTATCTATTTATACACTATTCACTGCCAACTTTCTTAACACTAACCTTCAAACTTGAATGTACCGTCTATAAATATGATGAACACCAATACTGGAACACGTTAAAATACCTGAGGGTATGACGTTTTCTGTTGACAGTAATGCCGCTCATCGCGACCCTGTTCAAAGTATATGTTTAGCGAAGCAGATAGGTCCTTACATTTTAGTATATCATCATGGGGATTTGATATCTTAAACATCGTTCACCTCAATTTATACTGTATGGCTGGAAATAATCGGCCCCGAATACAGAGAAAAATAGCTTATAATAAGCAAATCTTTGGCGACAACATGGCAGTGTGACTAACGTCACAGGACGCACGAAGTAGGGTAGGCATAAGGACTCCGACACGAGCTGAACCGAGTTGAAATCCTGCCGATATTACAATACAGAACTTGCTGGTAACAGTCCCCTAATGCTCCTTCATGCCAAAAATCAAGGTTCTAATGTCAACGGTTCTCCTTATTTTGCCGACGAAAGGATTCGGATGGACTCACTCACTAATTACGGACAATTTGCAAATGAGAGCCTACTTCATAGGAACATGAGCAGTGTGACAAGACCTACGAAGTAGGGTAGGCATTAGGACTCCGATGCGAACTGAACTCTTGGAAATCCCCACCTCCCAGTTGAAATCCTGCCTATATTTTTCATCAAAAATTTCCAGAAATTCGGTCAGCTCAGAACTTGCTGGTAACAGTCCCCTAATACACCTTCATGCCAAAAATCAACGGTCAACGCACTGTAAAAAATTTGTTGTAAATTTTACAGTAACTTACTGGCAGCAAAGGTGCCAGTAGTTTACTGTAAAATTTACAGTAGCATCTTACTGTAATTACTGCAGTAAGTTACTGTGAATAAATATAACAGTAATTTACTGTAAACTTTGCATTATCATATTACAGTAGGTTACTGTAGCAAATTGTCAGTAATTTACTGTAAATTTTTCAATTTTGCAGTAACTTACTGGCAACAAAGGTGCAAGTAGGTTACTGTAAATTTTACAGTAGTGAATTTTAATGAATGTATTGCAGTAAGTTACTGTAAATTAATTACTGTGGTAAACTGCAAACTTGATACTGTAAGCTGTACAGCATATTCAGTACTGGAGACTGGGTTCCACTTTTCCAAGTTCACCTGAAAGGAAATGTTGGTTACTCCTGTTTTGAAACAGATGGGGATAGCAAAGCAATGTAAATTACTGCAGTTTGAGAAAAAAATCTCAACCAGCTATGTAAATCCATTTGGAATGGTGAAGATGGTGGCAGGGTTATGTCTTGGTAATTCACAAGAGGATCCACTTTGTGGAAATGCTCAAATCCAAAGTTCAAGTAAATACAAGCCTTTGTCATGTCTGTTTATTCCATCAAGATATTGGAACCTGCACAGATTTTCATCACATGTTAGATTTTCCAAGTTAAATCTGCTTCAAGATTGTCAAGTTTGAGATAAGATCATACTGCGTACATACATGTATGTAATGATATCCAGTGTGAAGCTCATTACATATGAACACATTTATGTTGATGTGCATTACAATACCATTACCAGAGGTTTATGGACATGTACAGATTCATGTTAGGACTGATATTCAACTAACGTTTCAGAAAATGACGACAGCACCTTTCTGAAATATTGAAGTTTATTACAAGAAGATATGTATTTTATTATTGAATGACAACTGAGCTCTGTGGAATATCATCAAAGTTAAATCTATGTTTTAACAGTTGCCATATTCACATGGTGACCACAAGAAATAGTGACTTTACCAATCATACATGTAATGTAAGCTTACATTTCCAAAAGTAGTTAGATTGATGGCTAAAACCCAAGATGTTGTGCTAAATGTTTCTGAGAATCACCCAACTTCATTTTGTCACAAAATTTAGAAAAAGTAACCTTCCAATTCATACAAAACATGGATAGTGCATCCAACAAGTAAAATGAACAATCTAATTATTCAATCAGTCAATTAAATTTAACTACCTCCTATTAGATAGGTGGCCGAACACTCTGATGTTGTATTACATATTGTCTCTGAGAAATACCCACTCAACTCTTAACAAATTGTCAAAGTTTGCGTCAAAAAGTCAGAAATAGTAACATTTCAATTTCCATAGTGCATCCAACAAGTAAAATGAACAATCTAATTATTCAATCAGTCAATTAAATTTATTTACCTCCCATTAGATAGGTGGCCAAACACTTCGATGTTGTATTACATCTGGTCTCTGAGAAATACCCACTCAACTCTTAACAAATTGTCAAAGTTTGCGTCAAAAAGTCAGAAATAGTAACAATCAGTCAATTAAATTTATTTACCTCCCATTAGATAGGTGGCCAAACACTTTGATGTTGTATTACATCTGGTCTTTGAGAAATACCCACTCAACTCTTAACATATCGTCAAAGTTTGCAACAAAAGTACAGGAACAGTTAAATTTGAAGTACACCGAACAAGTAATGGTAAGATGAACAGTCTACATGTAATTCCGTCACCTAGCAGTTTTCAGACTTTGTAATAAATTTGATCATTCCCTCATTTCACGGTGGGGAATTTCACTTCTTGTGATGGAATAATTACATGTAGGCCATTAACCGTAAACCATAATTAATAAAGTGTCCCCCGAGTCTATATTAATCATATGCATACTCTGTTCAACCACACATTAACTACTTTCCTTAATCACAGCAAAACAATTTTCATAACCAGTGTTGCCCAAATGCAGACACCAGTACATGAAACTAATGCTTGGTTCAGCTTTCAGCATGTTCACATTACAATATATTATCTTACATGAAAATTTCTAACTTACATACTACAAATATAAGCACAAACATA